>CAXAKS010000409.1:0-160000 GCA_963969495.1 Ceratothoa steindachneri
GTAGTGCCGGGCCCTTGTAGGCCTCCATGGTGGGGAGCCCCGAGGGAGAATGTGAAGTTTTTTCTTTTTGTAATGGCTAGCCATAAACCAAAAACCTCCCCTTCTCGTAAGGGTTCTCGTGCCAAACGTTCCTTAGCTCCCCTTTCAGCCTTCCCTCGCTCGTTGGACCCCTATTCCAACAAAGTAGACCCAGATCTTGATTATCCTCGCTTTCTTGTCATGAATTCATCATCTGACATCTCACTTGCAAAAGTTGATGTTTGACATCAATGAATCGTTTGAGTCCTGCTGTGGTGAACCCCAATGGATGTGGTCAAGAGGAATTGGTGATGTCTTAGTCGAGGTGTCATCCCACTCCCAACACAACCTTGTGCGAAATCTATCTTCGATAGCTAAAATTCCAATAACTGTCTCACCCCATCCGTGTCTGAATTTTGTCAAAGGTGTCTTCCGTTCAAATGAACTAAAGGACTACAACCCCCCCCCGCCTTCAGAGTAAGCTCAGTACCCAACGTGTCACACACGTACACAGGGTAACTAAAATATTAGGCTCCACTAAAGTCCCAACCGCAACACTGATTTTAACATTTGAACGACAAGAATTGCCGCAGTATATTAAAGCTGGGTACCTTCGTGTCCCGGTAAGTCTCTACATCAAACTACCCAGACGCTGCTTCAATTGCAATTAATTTGGACATGTTGGCCGTTCCTGTCGACACCCTCGCTCCTGCGTGAATTGTAGCTCTGACTACCATGGCCCAACTGGGGAGGTACCCACAGTGCTGCGTTAAAACTATGCTCTATATTTTTATAATAAAAGGAAGTGCTCGCTTTGGGAGACTCCCTACGGTTAGATATAAGAGAGGCCCGCCAGCATGCCCGAGCACAAACCTTCCCACTCGGCCGGCTCTTCTCTGACGTTTTACATGACGCTGGACGAAACCGACCATCACGCACGAATTCCGACCAGCCTGAAGCACTTCACCCTAGATCTACTCTCAGCATCGGAAACATTCAGAATATGCAGTCGAAGCATCGCTCTCACACCGAGATAACCAATGTAGCCCCCCTCTCTCCGGCAGCTCTAGCTGGGAGAGACGCTCAGGGTGAGACACTTGAAGACCTCAGACGCAATTTGAAAGAATTCTCAACATCGACCAGGGAAGGTTCATCCACTCGGCCCCCGAGACCCAAAGCCCAGTGGTAAGAGGAAGGCCTCACCTGGGTCATCTACCACCAATAAACGGGCAGCCTCTGTAGCTGACTCGACCAAACCCCGAGAATCTTCAATGGACTCCTTCCCTATGGCTGAACATTCTATGCCCTTAAGTCCGTCCCACTCTTCACAGGACTTAGGCCCCATCCTGATCCAAATGATGGCAGATATACACCCAGCTCCACACACCTCGCTCAGATCACCTGTTCGTTCTGCTCACCCTTCAACCCAAGATCCGATGGAAGCAGTTGATACTCCAACATCACCAATCGCAGTGGTTGGACCAACTCCTCAGACACCGAAAATGCCCTCGACCCATGAATCCGGCTCTACCGGCCAAAAACCTATGAAAAAACCTGCAGTTACTGCTCTATCTAGGATCTCTCCCCCTGCAAAAGCAGGCTCCTCAAAATCAGCTCTCCATCTCCCAAGCTCTTTGGGACGAACCTCAAATACAACATCGGCCTCAAAAGAGAAAAAGATATCCCAGTGGTATCTAATCGTCACACATAATATCTTTCATTTTACAATGGAATTGTCAAGGAGTTCATCCAAAGTGGCAAGAACTCAAAATTCTTTTGATGACTATCCACCCCGCTGTTATTTTTCTTCAGGAGAATAAACTGGGTTTACGACCCTTTCCACCGGTACCCGGCTTTCTCACTTTCAACTGTATTGCTCCTGCTAGGAGCCCCTCTCATGGGGGGGTGTCAATCATGGTATCTTCATCCCACCATGTTTCTCCCATCTCCCTACATACTACCCTCCAAGCTGTTGCCATGAGGGTTTTTCTTACTAAGCTTTTTACCGTTTGCTCTATTTACCTACCCCCTTGTTTATCATTGTCAAGATCCGACCTTTTAGAACTTATAGACCAGTTGCCCTCCCCATTCATATTACTAGGAGATTGGACCTTGATGTGTGCAACAGCTATCAAAAATTACAAGTTAGCCCATGCCCGATTCCGAAACCGAGCTCATGCGCTTCGCCAAAGAAGCCTTCATCAGGCTTGGCGAAATTCATGGCGCAGATACGTTTCATCGATTTCCTCTATGACACCTACTGCTAAGATCTGGAAGAGGATTAATAAGATCAGGGGCCTTTATGCTAATCATCATACCCCCACACTTATCATAGATGGTTCCTTGGAGAATGATGGCCTGGCGGTCAGCAATGCTTTTGCTGTCCATTTCCGCGCCGTCAGCAGTGTCAGCCATTACGATAAGGCTTTTCAATCCCACAAATCAAAGGAAGAATCTCATTCTCTTAACTTCACAACAAAATCTAACCTTCCGTATAAAGCTCTATTCAGCATCCATGAGCTGCAAAGCGCTTTGTCCCTTTGTAGATCTACTTTCCCTGGCCTTGATGAGATCCATTTTGATATGATTCGGCACCTACATCCACATTCTACTCTCTTCCTGCTTGATTTGTACAACTTTATATGGGTGAAGGGTTTTTACCCATCATCATAGAGCATTGGGATCATCCTTCCCTTTGTCAAACTGGGCAGGGACTGGTTGGATGTGGATCACTACCGCCCTATAGCTCTCACCAGCTGTTTGAGTAAGTTGCTGGAAAAAATTATATTGGAGTGCCTAAACTGGTTCCTAGAAATCAATCACCTTCTCTCTCCATTTCAATGTGGCTTCTGCAAAGGTCATAGTACCCTTGACCTACCATTACATTTCGAGGGATTGGTCCGGAAAGCTTTCTCATTAAAGTACCCAGTCCTAGCCATATTTTTCAATATTGAGAAAGCCTACGACACAACATGGAGATACAGCATCTTGAAGCAATCATACGTCTGGGGGATGAGAGGCCTTTTACCTTCACTTATTCAAAGTTTTTTAGCATCTCGATCCTTCAAGGTACGTGTTGGAGACTCATACTCTGACCTGCAACCCCAAGAGGAGGGAGTTCCTCAGCGCAGTGTTTTAAGTGTCTTATGTTTTATAATTGCCATCAATGATATTATTTCGTCTCTCCCAGAGGGTGTATCGGCAACTCTGTTTGTCGATGATTTAGCACTATACTGTTCCTCACCTCGCCTTCCATCAGCAGCGCGTCGGCTACAACTGGCGGTCGATGCTATATCCAAAAGAGCACAACTTAAGGGATTCCGCTTTTCCACGAACAAAACCAAAGCAATGTATTTCCACCGAGGCAGAGGGGTTCTTGTTCCGCCATCTATGTTCCTACAAGGTGAAGATATAGTTTGTCTCAGAGTTTCGGTTTCTTGATGTAACTCTCGATCCAAAGTTATGCTGTTACGACACCTATGCCGTCTTCGAACGGGCTGTCTGCGGGCTCTAGACATTTTGAAAGTCCTCTCACACACTTCGTGGGGCAGTGACTGACAAACATTGTGGACATTATACACATCCCTCGTCCAATCCAAATTGGATTATGGCTGTCAAATTTACTCATCGGCTTTCCCTTCAGACCTTAAAATGCTGAACCCCATTCGAAACCTCGGAGTTCGCCTTTCTAGTGGAGCCTTCCGTACTTCCTTTTTCAACAGCCTTTACTGCGAGAGTGGAGTACTCCCTTTGTTTGCCCTACCATAGACTTCAAATCTGCATGCGATACCTCTGCCGAGTACAGCAAGCCCCTGTATCAGAGGTCTACAGATGCCTGTATGCTGCTGAATCAACGGCGGCATATGATAATTTGCCATCTTTACCCCGACCTTTGAACCTTCGCATAGGAGATCATCTCTCTAACCTGGGTGCTCCAAGGGTCCTTACCCTTCCATCTTTACTGACCCCTAGGTGGCGTGCCCCTCTTCCCACAGTATGTACCAACATGTGGAGCCTGGAGAAGTCCTCCATGGACCCTCGCATAATTAAACGCCTGTTCTTAGAGCGTTTGATCTACCACAAACAATGCTGCCCATTATACACGGATGGCTCTAAGTCGGACGGTGGCGTGGGCGCTGCAGCCATCTACCCAGGAGGAGAATTCCTAACTATCTTTGCCGCCAGCAGCATCCATTTTTACCGCTGAACTTTCAGCAATCCTTTTAACCTTTAGACTCATCCAAATTTTATCTTTTAGTGATTGTGTCATTTTTTCCGACTCAAGGAGTGTCTTACAATCAATTAGATCTTTTAATGCGTCCCATCCCCTGGTCACAGAAATTTGCAACTGGCTGATCCAAAATGCATCCCGATATAGAATTTTTTTTGCTGGGTCCCTGGGCATGTGGGGGTCCTGGGCAATGAGAAGGTTGATCGGCTGGCTCGCTCAGCACATTCTGTCCCCTGAGAACTTGGCTCTACCTTTTAGGGACTACTTTCCTTCAATAAGAAAGTACATTTTTCAACTGTAGCAGAATGAATGGGATGACTGTTCATCATCCAAACTATACAAAATAAAAAATTCTATTCGCAACTGGCCACCTCGTTGGAGGTGGCCAGTTGCCGAGTTTGCATTGGCCACACAAGACTTACTCACGGCCATCTTGTTTCGGGTGATGCTCATATCAGCCCTTACTGTCGTTTTTGTGGTGGGGACCAATTGGTTGCCCACCTCTTATTGGATTGTAGCCATTTTACCATTCTCCGGTTATCCTGTTTTCCAACCCTTTTAACTATTCCTCAACACACCCTTTTCCGATTCTTATTGGCGGAGGAATCTTTAAACCCGTCGTTTTTTAAATTTTTGTCACAAAGTGGTCTCCTCCACCTTTTATAGATGATATCTCTTGTCTCACCCTAGCAGCAATATAGAATCCACTTGGATTGGGCAGCAACCCACTGTTAACTTACCTTAAACCTTAACCTTCTTTAAACAGGACTTTGAGGAATTTTTATTAAAAGAAGAAGTTGGCGAAGAATTCCTTCATAGAGAGACGAGTTCTTCTGTTACTTTTGATGTACTGTGTGCAAAATCTGAAAAATCTCAACCAAATGCTACCAGTCAGTTTTTGCAACAAGACCTCAACCAAGAAAAGGTAATATTTGTTATTTTTAGTTTCTTGCTGAATGGATTTGTATAATGTCAAACAATATTTGATATTTTCTTCACACCAATGTTATCACTCAATATTGCCATATCTTAGTAATGAATAATAAGAGTTTATTGACTTATTATGCTTGCTTGATGTCCTTTTCATGGAGTTTTGTGTAAATAGTACCTCTCCCATCTATTTGAGTGGGGTTCCTACTACTGGTCCCCAGTCCCTCGGACACCTTTCAATTGAGAACATATTTAAACTAACTTGCAGGTTGATATCCTTTATAAAATGTGGGAACCATGTCTGTATACAATACACTCAATGTGTGCTAACATACCAGTGATAAAGTTTAAGGAGAACATCCTTACATTTGTAACTAACATCTATCTTAATGAAGCCCAACATACTATTTGCTTTATTTTTTCTTCAATACACTACCTAGAAATCCTCAGGGACTCATCTATTACTACATGCCATCCCTGCTCCAAACTGCAACTCACATTAATGGCAATCACACCTCATTTTATGGAGAGTAACTCAAATTAATAGCACTGATACTTTTCTACTTTGAAGATATTACTTGTGCATTTTAGTTGTCCTCTTGTTGTCAAGTGTGGTCATATGCAATGTGTGTGTTTTGCTTGTTGTGAAGTAAAGAAATATTTTGGCCTGTCATTACGTGTGCCTGTTTATATATGAAAAAAATGTTATTAGAATGTTTAAAGGAACAAAATTTCTAGTGCATTCTGATTAGCACTTCCATTCTGAAAGAAAAAGCTCTAGGAATTGTTAGGTTAGTGCGCAAGTTCTTCTGGTAGTTTAAATGAGAAATTTATAGCTATTCAGGGTTGATTTCATTGCTTCAAAATTAGACCCAATCTGCATAGTTCTGATCATGCTGCAGCACAAGCTTTCATAGAGAAATTATCGCTATTAATCAACACCAAAGGATTCATACCAGAACAAATCTTCAATGTGGATGAAAAAGGGCTTTTCTGGGAAACAGTGTCATGCAAAATTATTGGATACATAACGTTTTTTACTATTTCTTACATAATATTTCTTCTTTTGGTTGATAATTTACAAATATGTTCCAATTATACTTTCATTCACTTGTACAAATGAAAAATGGAAAAATCATAAATAAAAAAAATTATTTATAAAAATACCAAATTATCAGACGCAAAAGTATTAGATACATTTAATATTTTGTAGCATACCCTTTATTCAGTTTTACTGCTTCAAGCCTCTTTCTGAAGTTGGTTTGTAAGCCTTTTACAAGTATTCGCAGGAATATTAGCCCATTCTTCTTTGCAGAAATCTCCCAAATGTTGATATTTTGTGGATTTCTTACACATACTTGTAGTTTAGTTTCCTCGACAAGTTTTTGGTGGGTTTAGGTCAGGAGACTGACTAGGCCATGTCATGATCTCAATCTTATTATTTTCAAAATATTTTTGAGTTGCCTTGTTGTGTGCTTAGGATCATTGTCCTGTTGGAAAAGAAAACTTAGTCCAAATCCCAACGATCTGGCAGATTTGAGAAGATTTCATTCTAGAATTTTGCAATATTGAGAGGCATTCATCATCCCTCTGATTATGTCCAATTCCCCAGTGCCATTTGGTGAAAAACACCCCCATACCATTATACTACCGCCTCAGAATTTTACCCAAGGTATGGTATTCTTAGGGTTGTGGGGTGTTTCCCTTTTCCTCCAAACCTGATTTGCCGTGTTCCGCCCCAAAAGTTCAATTTCGGTCTCATTGGACCATATTACATTGTCCCAAAATTCACTCAGTTGTTTTCATATGTTTCAGCAAATTTCAACAGAGCCTTTACATGTCTAGTGCTCAACAAAGGAGACTTGCTTGGCGATCTTGAATGTAGGCTAATGCGATTGAGGGTTCTACTAATTGTGTCCCTGCTCACTTCTCAAGATCGTTTAGAATTTCCATGCTAGTTGTAAATCGATCGTTCTGCACTTTCTGAGCAATCTACTGTGCAGTTGCATTGTTTTTTTTCCAAGGCCGACCACTTCCCTGCATGTTAGCAGTCATATTAAATTTCTTCCACTTTCTAATGTTTCCTATTGTACTTGAGGAATCTTTAGATCTTGGGATATTTCAAGATAGCTATCTGCTCTTCTGTGATGTGTAATGATCATTTTGTGCACATCCTCTGACAATTCCTTAATGTTGCCGCCCATTGATTTCAGAGATTACAACTGGCGGATGGAGAATGTTGGGTGAAGGAGATGCTCGAGAGATGCTACTGGCTCTTTGCCATACACAGTGCATAATTCACCTGTTGGCTCTCCCTCATTTGTTCTCCATTTATATAAGTAGCCTTAAGCAGAAGAGAATTAAAATGAGGACTATGTGACCTTTCATTATTTAGTACCTACCCTGTGTTATCATTCTTTTTTATTTTATACTATGCTGGTTGACATCACACATAATATTCAGGATAACTATCATGAATTAAAGTATGTTCAAGTTCTGTTGTCAATAGTCACTGGGTAGGGGAGATGTTATTTCTTGCTTATCATGATTCTTAACACTGTTATGGCTAACGATCCTCATCTGTTCATTAGCATTTTATCTACTCATGCCCCTTGAGTAAGTTGGTATTCCTTATTTACTCAAGTCTCCCCTCATTTCTTTTAAGCGCTATTTAGCCATCAGCAATGTACACACTTCTGATTGTTGCACCCAACTAATCTTTACAATCTGATAGATTACTCATTCTTTTCACATGAAAGTGAACATATCTAAATCCCCCCAAATAAGCAATTAATAACATGAATTTAAATTATGAAAATAGCACAAACTGATTTCCATAAGATCAATATCTATTAGTGACCTGAAAAATATTGGTCACATTGGTTATCCTGGTTGCTCTGTGTGTAATCTAATTTTGTTCTTCTTTAAGCAGGACTTTGGAGAGATTTCATTGAAGGAAGAAGTTAGTGAAGAATTCCTTCATGCAGAGACAAGTTCTTTTCCTGATGTTGATGGACTTTTTGAAAAATTTGTAAACTCACCCACTCAGTTGTTGCAACAAGACTCCCTCCAGGAAAAGGTAATTACACTTTATATTATAATGGCAAAAATGTCCCATTTTTACCTTTGGTTTTTAATGTAAGAGATTTCTTACTGATCTGCTCTCATTTTAAGAAGCTCCCAAAATGCGGTACCTATTGGGTGTAGACTGATACACTTGGCACAGATGCCAGATAAGTACCAACAAAAATGCTACACTTGATACCTGGAGGAGCAGCCGCATGTCCTCCTGGCATGTGTTGAAATAGGGAAATCCCACTCACTTGATTAATTTGAGCCCTTTGATGAGATCTGAGGACACTGGTGCATTTTTCCCTTTTATCTCTCTCAGCATCTATTTTTTTCCTATCACTATCACCTTAATTCTTTGTCTACCCACTCGAAGGTGGATGGTGTATCCTTGTAGCTGGAGGAGCAGCATATCCTCCCTGCTCCACTGCCCGCAAAGATTGCTCCGTTTGCAGAAGGAACCTACACTCTGGATCCAGGTCTAGGGAAGATGGTGGGTTTCCCTAATCTGAGGCTAGTTACCAATCCACATTCACCACTCTGACCTGTCTACCATGACATCCAGAGGATTTGGTCTGGGGTTCCTAAGAAGTTGGGGGAATGTTCTATACTCTGTAAATGTGCTCCATTAACATAGGAAGCATTAATAAAATTTAAGAAATTATTATTAAGGAAATAAAGCAAGTGGACAAAAAAGTAAATTGAAGAGAATAATAGATAACTAATTTCATGACAATCCTGCTTACAGCAATCCCCTCCACCTTTTATATTCTACTATATATCACTATACTTAAAATGGTCATCCTTAAGTGAATTTACAATATATATATTAATGTAGGCTGAAGTGGACATGGACCATACATGGACACAGACCGTACAAAAGGCCTTCTTGCCAAAATATGGGTTTGATTCAGTTTACCTTTGGCATAGAAAATTGGTCTGATGTGATGTCAACTCCCTATTCTTCCCACGGAGCTCTGACGCCATTTTTATTTGCTAAATTTTATTATATTTTATGTGTCTGATGTAATTTTTACAAGTTACATTATAGTCCACAGTGTTTGTGAATATTGCATGATTCTGCTGGTTAATATGGTTACCATGGTAATATGATCATTGTGAAGAAAAATGTGTGTGTGATTTTATAATGATGACCAGCATGAAGATTTCTATGTTTACAGTTTACATAAAATGGTGTGTAGTACATGGTCATACAAAATTTGGAATTTGTGATAATTATACTAATAAAGATTTCATTTTAAAACTACTGTATGTTAATCACATAACATTGTTTTGTGTTTTCAATGTGAAAAAGTGACCAAAAATTGAATAAAACTACAAGATATCATAGTGCAAAGTTGACCATTTTTATCAGTCCTATTGTATTCAATTTTCTAGTCGCAATATTGAAGTAATATTGGGATTTTGCATTGCTTAAGGACATTATTAATATATTTATGCAATGATAAACAATGAGAGCTGTGCATTACTTACCTAAAAATATTTAGAAAATTAATAAAATGATTTTTTATATACCTATGAAAAATGTTGTAAAATAACAATTCTAACCATCTTTTCTATATTATATATCTTTTCATAACATTTATGTATCATTTAATAGTAGTAGATCCTTTAATTTCAGTTATGGCATATCCCTAAGAAACTTTTTAAAATGGTACAAAGTGCATACAGAACATATCCTAGATGGTCACAATCCATCATCATCTGCTTTCCTGGCCATTGCGCTGATGGGACTCAGCGCCCCGTCCAGCTCCAGCTTAACCTCTTCTCCTTCTTTCTGACAGCCGGCATTTTCTACCCTACTTCCCCACTTTCCCTACAACCTCTCCCACAACTTTATCTGGTTGGCCTCTAAATTCACAGGGTAGATACTGACCAGCTTCATCAAACCCAGCTATCCCGGATTGGGGCTGAAAAGGGAGGGGGACAACGTTCCCTCAACCCTGAGCTCTGGTCTGTGTTAGTGGGTATTTAATAACCTTCTTCATCCCCATCCATACCTTCCTCACTTCCCCTTTCTTTCTCCTTTCAATCTCTATCCATTTTACGCCATGCCCAAGGTGGAGCTGCCATGCCGATGGGCTGCCAGGCCACTAGGCAGGAAGAGTGTCCTCAAGCAGTGGCAGCTGGCTCTGCCGGCCCTGTACTCACTTGTCACAGAGTGTGCTACTGCGTGGGGTGATTAGCGTTTGCATCCTGTGATTATTATAGGCTCAACATGCCCAATGATGAAAAAAAAACAAAAATAAAACTCCATTACCTTCCCTTCACCCATTGTCAGAGCCACCCTCAGGCAGCTCCACTGAAAAAAATGGAGTCTCCCCACCCTCTGCTTTCACAGGGACCCTGAAAAGATGAGTTTATGTGAGGGAACTCATGGACTACTCCATAGATGACATCACCTTAGAGCTGGCCGACCATAGCGTGTTCAAGGTCGAGTGTGTGATGAGAAAATAGGGAGGGGCGTCGAGACCCACCCCTACACTCTTCATCACGTTCGACCCCGTAAGGGGCGCGGCGATTTGCCATCCTAGCCTCCGTGCTGACGGGATTCAGCACCCCGTCCGACCCCAGCTTAGCCTCTTCTCCTTCCTTCCAAACATTTGTTTCCCCCCAGTTTCATAGGTTTTCATACAACCTCTCCCACAACTTTCTCTGGTCAGCCTCTAATTTCACAGGGTAGATGCTGACCTTCTTCTCAGCCAACCGTCCCGGATCGGGGCTGAGGGGGGAGGGGACAATGTTTTCTAACCCCTAAGCTCCGGTTCGGGATGTGTGTTTTTTAACAACCTGCTTCATCCCCACCCATACCTTCCTCACATCCCTTTTCCTTTCCTCTTCACACTCTATCAATTTTACGCTGTCCCCAAGGTAGAGCCGCTATGCTGAAGGGAGGGCTGCCAGGTCACCAGGCGGGAGGGGGTGGCCTTAAATGGTGGCACCTGGCTCAGCCAGGCCAGTACACACTCCTTGCAAAGCGGGCTACTGTGAGGGGTGATGAGCTATTGCATCCTGTAAGAAAAAGAGGGTCACCATGCCCAATGATAAATATAATAAAAAAATCCCCTTAATTTCTCCGCATCTACTGTCGGAGCCGCCCTCGGGCAGCTCCACAAAAAAAATCGAGGTCATCCTCCCTCCTGTGCTTGCGCAGGGGACCATCCAAATTTCTCTAACCGGAGAGGAGGCTTACTCTTCTCCTTCGCATATGGGTGTAGGGGACTTTCCTAATTCGGGCACCTCCCTCTTTGCAGATGTAGTTCCCCCTTTTCTTTCCAAGGGGACTGCTAAGAAAGCTGGCAGGCAGCCCATTGCCGACCGCTTCCCATTAAACGGCTTAGTAGGGCAACCCCCTTCCTCCATGAGGATCACCTTGTCATGGTGGAGGGGCTTGCATACTCTAATGATGCAGTGGGCTATGTCAGTGAAGGCTGACCGAGATGGTCACTACTTCCCATTAGTCGGTCTTCAGGGGTCCAACCTTGCTGAACAGGCCACTGTAGAGGAGTCAGACTAACGATCCTCACACCCTCGTGGTGAGTACCACTGTATGGGTTGCCGATTTGTTCGCCGGAGGTATCGCCATAGGCCGTACTCATTCTGGAGCTGGTAGCTGCCCACAGCTTGAGTCTTACCCTAGCTGTCCTCAAACTTCCATTCATAACGCTGCACTGTTTTTAAAACGACATGTAGCGAGGGGGAGGGCTACCCCGAGGATGGTGTAAAGCGCCTTTTCAGGGGCAGCTACAGTAACGTGCCTACTTCCCCAGGGTACATGTTCTTATTAATACAAATATATATGGGTAAAAATAACAAAAACTTTTCCCAGAGGCCGCAGGCTTCTGGTCCCCGTGCCACCAATGACCATGTTCTCCATAGACTCGATCCTTTTGGTTCCGAGGTCAACGATGACCTTGACTATGGTAAATTTGTACTATTGAAATCAGATAACGATAAACCATTGAGTAAAGCTGATATTTTCCACATTTATGGAGACTTTGTTGCTAAATCTGGCGAACCAGCCCAAATGTGGCCTAGAAATGATGGCTGTCTGGTAGTGGAATCGACTTTGTATGAACAACACCAAAAAATCAAAACACTCGATTCTCTAGCTTCACTGAATATCTCCTCTTCAGCCCACCCTACCTTTAATACCTGCAAGGGGGTTATCAGGTCAGGGGAGCTGATTGAATATGATGTGGACCGACTTGTTGATAAACTGACTCCTCAGAAAGTAATCAGCGCATACCGCATCACCCGCAATCTTAATAACACCAGAGTCCCTTCGGCTACCATTATACTAACCTTCAATCGGTTGGAACCTCCTAAAAACATCAAGGCTGGCTACTTGTGTATCCCCGTGAAGCCCTACATTGAGAATCCCTGTAGGTGCTTCCATTGCCAACATTTTGGGCATGTCAGCAAATACTGCAGACAGATGAGGCTATGTATTAATTGTTCTTCCGACTTCCATAGAACACCATGCTCACATCCCCCTTGTTGTGCCAACTGTGGTGGTGACCACCCAGCCAGCTCTAACCAGTGCACCTTTTTCTTATTTGACAGAGAGGTTATTGCTCTCCGAAATAAATACAGAATTAGCATGAATGATGCTAGAAGGAGAGCAAAAGAACTATACATCCAACCAGGAATAAGTTTTGCAGACGCTCTTCGAACAAATAGACCAGTCCGTATCAAACAACAAAGAATATTCAGACCCTCACCTTTACAGCCACAGAATAACCACCAAGTAGCCCCAACAGAACATTTTCCCAAGAATGATGCTTCTCCTCCCTCTCCAATCATCAGAGAAGCTCCTGCTTCACCGAAACCAAGACGCAAGAGGACTCGCCGTTCCTCAGATTCTTCCCCATCAGCATCAAATCAACCATTGTCATGTCCTGAAGAAATGGAGGCTGATTCCGGGAAAGTTTGTGTGGTGTGCGTCTGACCTTTAGACATCCACCCTCCTCCCACTAAATCTGCCTTGATTCCATCTATCAAAACAAGCTGGCCTACAACACCCGCAGCACCAGCCACTTGAAAAAACTAAAGAGATGGTCACAGGTTCAACATTAGCTGTGGCCCCCTTGGAGGAGGAGAAACAGCCTTCTGGGCTCCCCATACCAACCACAGCTGACCCAACAACCAGTCCTCAGAATGACCCTGCACCATCCCTTTTGACACCACTAACTAGCATTACAGAGACACCCTTGCTAATAAAACGAACTAATACTACAGAGGACCCACTACCTTCAGAGGCATCTTTGCCAGCAAAACTAACCAGTACTACAGAGGACCCAATATCCTCCGATGCATCTTTGCCAGCAAAAACCATCTTGTGATATGCACAGCTGACAGATGGTTCTTTGCCCACTAATAAAAGTACCATCCCTAAAACCCTAAAGCTACCAATGCCTCAAGTACTAATAACATCCAGAAACCTAAAAGGCTCAAAACCCTAGTTACCTTTACCAGATACAAAGAAAAACCTAATTACTCTTAAAAGATAAATATGCCCCCAATTATAAATTGGAATTTACAAGGAATCTTTCCCAAATGGGAAGAACTCAAAATACTGCTACACGATTACAACCCTTGTTGTATAGCATTACAAGAAATACAATTGGGTAATCGTCAATTACCCAATATCCCCAACTATGTGGGATACTTTAAAACCCCACCAGAACCCATACATGGTTTAGCTATTTTTGTCCACAAAGACTGTTCTTACTTAGTAATCCTATTGAAAACAGATCTTCAAGCAGTAGTGACCCGTGTGTACACCAACCGTTTATACAAAGTCTGCTCACTGTACCTCCCTCCTAGTGAAGGAGTAGTTGCCTCACAATCTAGCTAACAAATTAGCCAATCTCATCACCCAACTCCCAACCCCATTCCTACTGGTTGGAGACCTTAATGCAAGGCATCAACTTTGGGGAGACTATGATAACAACCCCAAGGGAAACATGATCGTAAAATGTATAGAGACCATGGATGTGTCATTTTTTAATGATGGCACTCCAACATCTTTTCATGTCCAGACTAACAGCTCTACCTGTGTAGATCTATCACTTTGTTCATCAGACTGTAGAGCAGATTACAGCTGGTTAGTGGATCCTGACCTTAGAGGAAGCGATCACTACCCAGTTGTACTGACCTCATGCTTGACTGCCCTTCCCCGCCCACTGAGTAATAGGTGAAACACTAAGAAAGCCAACTGGCCAAAATTTAAACACCTCTCCCATCATTCTGGACACTTCCCTCAGGGTGACATTGACATGATCTTGGAGAACTTCCATGACCACATCAACCAGGCAGCAAATTCATCTATGCCCCTCTCCAAAATTGTTTCTCACAAGTCCCATCTCCCTTTTTGGTAGAGGAATGCAGCAAAGCAGTGACAGAATGCAAACTAGCTTGTCGTCGCTACCACTGGAACCCTACTACTACCAATAAGTATGCCTGTAACCGAGCCAGGGCAGTGCAACAGCATACCCTCCGCCAGGCTCGCCGAATTTCCTTTAAAGGGTACATCAACTCTATCAACCACCAAACTGTACCAGACAAAGTCTGGAAGAGAGTGAAGAAGCTCATGGGCAGAACAAGTGGCTTCTCTGCCGCCAATATAGTTGAATCAGGTGAGCTTTTAGGAGACTTATTGAAACTTTCAAATGTCCTGGCAAAGACATTTACTGACATCTCTAGCCCCAACAATTACCCTCTAGAATTCCAATGTGTCAGGAAAATTCAAGAACAGTGCATACTGAACTTCATGGATCCTTGTATGGATAATGAACCATATAACAAGCTCTTTTCCATCAATGAACTTGAAAGTGCTCTTAAGAAATGTGGATCTACTGCACCTGGCCCTGATGGTATCTCTTATGATATGATCAGGAATATGCATTCAACACTTATATTACACCTTCTTGATATATTTAACTATATCTGGATTAAGGGCCATATCCCTTCCTATTGGAGGGAAGAAATTATACTTCCCCTTTCATAAACCGGGAAAGGATGGAACACTAACAACCCACTATCGCCCAATTGCTCTCCATGCAAGCTTTTCGAAAGAATGGTGAATGCCAGGCTGGTATGGTTTCTGGAGAGAAATAACCTTATTTCTCCCTCACAAGCAGGTTTTAGGAAAAAGCAATGCACCACAGACCTGCTGGTCAGGATGCAGGATTGCATCCGACAAGCTTTCTCAAAAAGCCAGCACTCCATCGCTGTATTTTTTGACATAGAAAAGGCCTATGATACCACTTGGAGGTGTGGTATCTTGAGGCAACTGCATGACTGGGGTATCAAGGGTCACCTCCCCAGATTCATACAACAATTTCTTGCTGAATGCACATTCCGAGTGAGAGTCAGAAATGTCATGTCAGAGGCAGTTGACCAGATAGAAGGTGTACCACAGGGAATTGTTTGGAACGTCACCTGCTTCTTGGTGGCCATCAACAGTATCATTACTAACCTTCCAGCAGAGACAATATCAACTTTCTATGTGGATGACTTGGTAATTGTCTCAACATCACCTCGGCTGCCCTTTGTCACCCGAAAATTGCAACAGGCCATTAATATCATTGCCAAGAATGCCACCGCAAAAGGCTTCCAACTATCATCCTCAAAAACAAAGGCAATTCACTTTTACAACTTCAGGCGAGTTGAGTGGGAAGAGCCAACCTTATTTCTATATAACTCCCCCATCTCATTTGAGCCCCACTTCAAATTTCTAGGGGTTATCATTGACTCAAAGCTCTCTTGGGTCCCCCATATAACTGCTTTGAAAAAATCCTGCCTGAAGAGAATGGACATTCTAAAACTCTTATCACATGTTTCGTGGGGAAGTGACTGCCGTACCCTGTAGCTATTATATACAGCCTTGATCCAGTCTAAGCTGGACTATGGGTCACAGTTGTACTCTTAAGCATCATCCTCAAACCTGGATAAACTCAATTCCATCAGGAACCAGGGCGTGCATTTAGCTTTGGCAGCATTCAATTCCTCCCCAATACCTCGTCTTTATGCAGAGAGTGGGATTCTCCCACTACCCTTTCACCGCCTAACCTTAACCTGCAGTACCTCTTCAGACTGCAACAACTTCCCCAATCACCTGTATATGAGTGCACCTACAATATTGACTCAGTAGCCTCATATGACAGGTTCCCTTCACTAACCCGCCTATTTGCCCTGCGCATGACTGAAGATACAGGTCAACTGATAGAACTATCAGTAATCCCATATCAGATCCCAAAAGTACCCCTAGGGCTATTACCACCAGTGAGCGTCTGCAAGGCATTGGCAGAGGAACCAAAGACCAAGTTCCTACCTTCCGTTCTACGATGCCTCTTCCAAGAACATACTGTGCGTCACAAACCAAGCACCTTTATATACACAGACGGATCGAAATCCCCTGACGGGGTAGGAGCCTCTGCTATCCTCTCCTTCCATCATGTATCTGTGTACCGGCCTAGTGCAGCCTCTATCTTCACGGCTGAGCTTGTCACGATACTGGCTGCACTGTATACCATCGCTTATTCACCCTCAGGATCATATACAATATTCTCCGATTCCCTCAGCTCCTTAGAAGCCTTAGCCAATCCATTCCCAGATCACCCATTGGTTTCAAAGATACAGAAGTGGCTTTTTTTTTATGTCCTCGCTCCACAAAATCTTATTTTGCTGGGTACCTAGCCACTTAGGTATAAAAGGGCATGAGAGAGCAGACACTGTTGCCAAAACAGCAGCATCTCTAGGAACCACCACCCCTGCCCCTCTTCCTTTCCGAGATACTGTGCCACATATCCATGAATATGTGGTCAACCAGTGGCAGAGGACATGGGATGAACTCCCCCCAACCAAACTACATACCATCAAACAGTCAGTTCGCCCTTGGCCACCCACTACTAGAACCCGTACTCAGGATGTTATCCTATGCCGGCTGAGAATTGGGCATTGTCGCCTAACACATGGCTTTCTAATGGAGGGCCTTCAACAGCCTCCAATGTGCACTCACTGTGGAGTACCAATGTCCGTACTCCTCCTATTCACCGAATGCACACGCTTCCAAACCCTAAGGCAAAGACTTTTCCCTTTTTTTTGCCAAGGGATGCGTTCTCAGCAGGCCCTGAGAAGTATCCTTTCTGAGCACGAGAACAACACCTTTCATAGGAACAAAGTGCTCAAATTTTTATCAGAAACGAATCTATTAAAGGAAATTTAGTATTTTCTAATTGTTAGAATGAGATAGACATGTCTTATTACTTTATTTTGATTTTACTATATTTTAGAGACATTTATTTTTCTATGATTTTACTCCCTTTTATTTTCTACGGTTTTACTCACTTTTATCCTAGATTTGTAACCATAGTCTGTTTTTTAATGAATTTTTGAAATTTTAACAAACCCTTTTTGAAAATGGCTTCGAGTTTGTCCATCTGGACCTACGCAGCATTTGCCTTTTATGTACCAATAATAATAATAACGCCTTCGCTGTTCGCCTTCTCCGTTCTACGCTTTTAACTGTATGCTCAATATACCTCCCACCTTCAAACCCAATCATCTTTGCCTCCTTGAATGAACTTGTCTCCCAACTCCCGAAACCATTCCTTTTAACTGGAGACTTTAATGCTTTTAACCAGTATGTACTGGTATGATGTGATAAGCAACAGCAAAGGACATGTTGTAGTAGACGTAGTCTTACAACAAGACCTACAACGACGAAGACCCTATCCATTATTATCCCTAGACAGACTCTTTTATCCACATAGATCTCTGGCTGCGCTCAACTGACTGTGAAGATCTGTGTGGAAGTGATCACTACTCTCTACTCCTAGACCTACTACCCCTTTCCCCCCATCTCTCCAAGACCGTATTGAGCCTACCAGAAAGTTGACTGGGAGGCCTTTGTAACGTCGTCATGTTTCATAACTGTGTCTGATGAAACAACAGACGGTACACTCCACCAAAACAAAGTTTGTGGAGCTTTTTTCAGCAACGTCCCACGAACATGTTTGGCTCAAACCATCGGTCGCTTGGTGGAACAAAGAGTGTAGCACCGCTAAGCGCGAACGAAATACGAGTAGGCTCCATCGCACCTTTCGAGATAATCCCCGCACGTCTTGATACATTGACTATAAAACACAATGCGCCCTGGCCCGCCAAACCTTCCGCCAGGCAAAACGTCACTCCTGGATTCAATACACATCCTCCATCTCATCCCACACACATCTAGCCAAGGTCTGGCGAAGATTACATAAAATCCGCGGCTCTTCAAGACACCTCCACCTCCCCATCCTCCGTCATAATGGCAACCAAGTCAGTGCTCCCCCGAACCCTGCACAGCTAATTGCCAACACGCTCAGCTCAATCTCCCATGGATCCCTAATTCAACCGACATAAAGCACTAATAGAATCGCAACCATTAATGTTTTAACCATCCAGAAAACTGTGCTACAACGCACCCTTCTCGATGAAGGAACTCCAGGAGGCCACTCATCGTGTAAGAACTCCACCCCTTCAGATGACTTAATATCATACACACTCGTCCAACGCGCCAATGTAGATGCCCTTCAGTGCCTTTTGACAATTGTTAATGATATTTTCCTCTCGGGAACTTCTTCCCAAGAATGGCGCCACAGCACTATACTCCCATTCTTCAAATCAGGAAAAGACTCTTCCAATCCAACAAATTACCGGCCAATCGCTCTTACATCCTGCCTATGCAAGTTGCTCGAGCGCATGGTGAACGCCCGCTTGATGTGGTATCTTGAAGAACAGGAGCTTCTCTCTTCGTCCCAATTTGGGTTTCGCCCAAATCGCTCCACATTGGACCCTCTTACTCTACTTGGCCATGATATTGGCCTTGCTTTCTTTGAAAGAACCTTCGTCACCGCAATTTCTTCGACTTAGAAAAGGCATATGATACCGTCTGGTGGCGCTTGATTCTACAACAGCTATACGACATGAGTCTTCGAAGACCCTTGGCATTGTTGATACGTAACTTCTTAAAAGGCCGCCCTTTCTGTGTCGATCTTCGAGGCGCCTGCTCTTCGAAGCCCGTATAATATGAGGGTGTCTCCCAAAGAAGCGTACTTAGCACTACTATTTTTGTAATTGCGATCAATCCTTTCTCAAAACATATATTACCGCCTGTGCACTGCTCCCTTTATGTAGACGCTATTGCCATATGGGTAACGACCCCGTGCGCAGATGATGACCACGACCCTGCTCCAGCGAGCCATCGACTGAATAGTAGCTCATGGATCATCGACCGGATTTACCATCTCCCTTCCTACAACAACGGCCGTTATTTTGACCAGACGCAAATCGATTCCTAGGATAAGGTTCATATTCGTAACCTTAGGGACTCTTGTACCCGCACCCTGGATAAATTTTGTTCCGTGACGTTCAGCGCCTGAGTCGCTAATAGGGACACTGCCTTACTTTTTTATCAATCCTTTGTTCGTTCGAAGCTCGACTACGGATGTGAGTTTTATGCATCCGCACCCGAGCGTGTATTGCGGAAGGTGGACTCGATCCACCACACCCGCCTACGCCTGGCGACCGGTGCCTTCCGCTCTTCCCCCATTGAGAGCCTACTTGTCGATGCTGGGAAGATGCCACTCGCTCTACGCCTTGTACAGTGCATCATTCGCCTGTACGTGCGCCAGGCGCCTCTCTCAGTCACCAACAGCTCTCACTGCATTCGCAGCTGATTTCGAAGGTGCCTATGCCGCCGAGAGACGCAAGTCATACCCTAAGCCCATTAGGTTTAGGGCCAAGAAAACTCCTTCGAGAGCTAGGTATAACTCTCGCGACGGTGTCGTCCCTGGTTCTGCCCAGGACGCCACCCTAGAGGGTACCACATTTAGCGTGCCAAAGAGTCCGCGAGGACTCTGCGACCGGACCAGCGTTTCGCTCTTCCTCACACCGACTACATGGCAGGAATACGGGCAGCTCTTCGGACTGCTTGGCAAAGAAGATGGGAGCCGGTCGAAGGGAACTTAAAGTTGCGTGCCATTGCGCCGCGACTGTTCCCATGGACCTATCCCCTAATGCCGCGGCGGCTTCAGGTTGCTTTCTGTCGTCTCCGAATCGGACACACGTGTGACACATCGCTATTTGATGGAGCGCTCGCCAGCGCCCTATTGCAATGACTGCGTCGTCCCCCAGACTGTTCGGCACATTCTTGTCGAATGTCCCAGTCTGGGTGATCTTCGCGCACGTTTCCCGTCCTGGTACCGGGATGGGCGTGGTCGCTAGCGCCTGTCCCTTGTTCTCGGGACGAGTGCGTTCACATTGACTGGTGGACTTGTAGACTTTTGGGGGAGCCTGGCCTTCTTCCTTTTATTTAACTAGGTTTTGTTTTTTTTATTGTTGTTTTCTTTGTAGGTCGCACGCTGCTGCGCCGGGGCAGAAGGGGATCTTCCCCCGACGTTGGAGCTTGCTTCCTAATTGTTGTCATCTTTCCTTTTTATCGTTGTTTTGTTTTCATATTCTTATTTTAAAGTAGCCTAGAGCTAGCCTGTGTGATTGCGGCGACTTATGCCCAAGTGGGCAGTCGCCAGATAGGATTCTAAAAAAAAAACAAAAAAACATCTGGTTGTCCTTTTTGCGGTGGCGAGCGGTCTGTGGCTCACATTTTAGTAGTTTGTCCCCGCCGTTGTTCTCTTCGAAATTCTTGCTTCCCTACGCATTCTGGCGTCGCCTTCCCTGTTCGACATCGCTTTATTTTATCAGAGGACTCCCTTCGGTTGTCCTCCCTCCTTACATTTCTATCGCGAAGTGGCGTTTTGTCCCTTTTATAAATTCTTTCCATTTTTGTGTTTCGGTTTTATTGTTTTAGCTTTTAGCCTTTGCCCTTCCCTGCGGCTGGCGCATGTCATTTGTTTAGTGCCCCAGCCGCCCTTGTCTTTAGAATGTGTGTTGTATGCCCGTAATTTAAGTGTGCGTCTATGTGTGTTGTACTGGGTTTTTTTTCTAATCCTTTGCTTTTTCCCATTTTTATGAGTGTCTCCCACGCCTCTTCTGATTTTTTTTCGGGCGACCCTGTTTTAACGGTGCTGCCATTAAGAATCCATTAGGATTGGGCAGCTGCCACCTTGTTTTCCTTTCAATTTTATCTAATATTGTCAGGTGGGAGTTCTAAAGAATGCAATTGTGATTGGTGTGGTCCTTACCCTTTCTTCCTAGTTCAAGAATGCTCTCTTGTACACTAGAAAGAGATTGTAAACTAGCTAGTAAAATAACTAATTGTTTCTTTTTCAGGAGATGAAATTGCGTTCGTCCAGTAGCCTTAAGGTTATTCCACAATTTAGTGGTATGATATCATCGCCACCTCGAGCCTTTTCGCATGACCTAAATTGGACTACTGGCGTATATTCAAGATCTGAAAGCCCAGGAAAATGCAGCGAACACAACTCCATCCCTTCCCAGTCGACACAAACAAATTCACATGCGGTTCATCATTCAAGAATGAATAAGAAAATCTATAAATGCTGTTCCTGTCCTTATAAGACTGCACAGAGGGGAACTTTAAGCATACATTCCAGAACCCACACTGGTGATAAGCCATTCAAATGTAGCCTTTGTCCTTATCAGGCTGCTAGAAAAGATCATCTTAAAAGCCATTCATATATACTCATAGTGGCGCCAAGCCTTTCAAATGCACTCTTTGTCCTTATCAGGCTGTAAAAAAGTAGATGTTAGCAGACATTCGCTGAATCACACTGGTAAGAAGCCTTTCAAATGCAGCTTTGCCCCTATCAGGCTGCAACGAAAGATCATCTTAAAAGCCATTTATATTCTCACACTCGCGAGAAGCCTTTCAAATGCAGGTTTGCCCTTATCAGGCAACAACGAAAGGGCATCTTAAAAGCCATTCATATGCTCACACTGACGAGAAGCCCTTCAAATGCACAGTTTGCCCTTATCAGGCCGCAACGAAAGGAAATCTTAAGAGGCATTTATTTACACACACTGGCGAGAAGCCTTTCAAATGCAATCGTTGCCCTTATCAGGCTGCAACGAAAGTTCATCTTAAGAGCCATTTATATACTCACACTGGCGAGAAATCTTTCAAATGCAATCTTTGCCCTTATCAGGCTACAACAAAAATGAACGTTAGGATACACGCACTAACTTACTCAGGAGAGGAGCCTTTCAAATGCAGTCTTTGCCCTTATCAAGATCAGAGAAAGGACAATCTTGTGGCACATTCACGAACCCACACTGGTGATAAATAAACCTTACAGAGAAGCTTCTAATAGAGCCTTTGCCCTTATCAGGCTAAAACAAAAATGAACGTTAGAACACATGCACTAACTCACGCAGGCGAGCATCCTTTCAAATGGTCTTTGCCCTTATCAGGGTCAGAGAAAGGACAATTTGTGGCACATTTAAGAATTCACCTTTTATTTATAGACGACTTAAAACTATTCACCAAGCGAAGGCAAATTAGAAGAAGTAAGAATAGTTTATAATTATTCACGACATGTAAAATTGACTTTGGATTAGATAAATGCGGTAAATGTACAATGAAGAAGGGGAAAAAGGTTAGAAGTGAAATTATAGAATTTGAAGAGAATGTAATTAATTATAAATTATTTGGGAGAAGATGAAATGTATATATACCTAGAACCAAAGAAAATGCAGGCATTGAACATAAAACAATAAGAGAAAAGTAGGAAAAGAATACCTAAAGAGAGTAAAAATAAGTAAAACTAAATGAAAGTTAAATAACTGCCATAAACCAACTAGCCATCCCTGTTCTAAATTATAGTTTCAGAGTTATAGACTGGCCACAAAATGAAATAGATAAACGTTAAAACTAGAAAAATTCTTACTCTACATAAAATTACATATAAATCAGTGTTTAGATAGAATGTACTTCACTAGAAAAAAGGGAGGACGGGTTAACTGAAATTAACTATGCACATAGCGCAACTATAATAAGTTTAGGACAATATCTAAACAGTTCGAATGATGAAAAAGTAAAATGGTAAGAGAGCACCAAGTTCGACTTAGCCAACAAACATTAATTACCAAATTAGTAGAAAATTTCGGAGAAAATTGTTTAGAAAACATACAGGAAATGAGTTAAACGCAACAAAAATAGCAAGAAGTGCTAGATCAAGATACACCAGAAATAATAAAGAGTAAAAAGTGAAGAATTGAGAACACAAAAGAGCCACGTGATTCCCAGAAGAACTTAAGATAATTACATCAACAAACAAGACTCGTTAGGATTGCTAAGATTAGGAAAACTTAATTTTGATGGAGAAAGAGTAATATTAGCGGCTCAAGATCAGGGATTAGTTACTAATGGTTTTAAGAAGTTAGCTGGAATAACAAATGAGGATGGATGTAGACATGGTCAAGAACAAATAGAAAGTGTTAACCATTAGATATCTGAATGCAAAATACTTTTAGCAGATGGTCATTATATAAAAAGATACAACAAAGTATCTAAATACCTACATTGGAAAGTCTGCAAATAGTTTGGCATAGATGTTAGGAGAAAAGTATGGGATAATGAACCAAAAAGTATTGATGGTAATGAAAGAGTAATTATATTTTAGGATACGATTGTAAACCAGGAATCCCGTAAGCCACACGGCGACTTACTGTGCTGGCCGCCGTGCTAACGAGACTCACCCCGTCCGGCCTCAGCTTGGCATTCTTTTTCTCCTTCCGTTAACCCCTACCTCGTCTTCTGTACCAATTCTATTTCACCCTATATCGTCCTTTCATCTAGGTTTGTTTAGCAATCTCGGTGTGGCTGGTGGGTGCCTGAGCCGGAGTGGCGCTCTTGAGGGGCATTTGCTTTCCCAACCAGTAAATTTCCGATACTTGCAGGCCATTTTTAAAAAGATGCTTGGGTCAGGGAGCGACGGGCTTACCCTCCTGGTTGGGCCGGCGCTCTGAGTAGATGTCTCGACGGTAGATAGTGACCCCTGCGCGAGTTCGCAGCCCCTTTCATACTCTTCTTTATTGCGTAATAATAAAAAAATGGTTCTCGTACTACGCCTGTCAATAAGTCCTTTTCCGCCCTTGTTAGATCTCTTTGCATAAGAGAGAGTTGCTGATTTCGATTATCCTCTTTTTTTTATGCTGAATTCCAGTTCCGGGTCTCCGCTCTCTAAATTGGACGTGTTTGATTTGAATGAGGAGCTTGAGTCGCGTTGTGTTGCGCGCCACTCTATGTGGCCTGTGGTAGTGGCGATTTAGTGGTTGAGGTATCTTCGCGAGAGCAGTGTGGTTCCGTGCGGGATTTGTCCTCCGTTTCGGTTGTGCTCCACCCTCGCCATAATATTGCAATGAATTATTGCAATATGATGTATCGAGACTAAAAGATAAACTTTCGTCCCAGAGGGTTACGGACGTTTATAGGGTTTCTAATCCGTTGGTCTCACTCTGGTTCCTACGCGTACGCTCATCGCCACCTTTGAGCCTTAGGATCTGCCCCAGTTTGTTCGTGCTGATTATCTTCGGTTCCCTGTATCCCGTTATGCCGAGCTCCCCAGACGTTGTTTTAATTTCCGCCAGTTTGACCATATGAGCAGCAATTGTAGGCAGGCTCTTCGCTGTGTGGCTCTTCTTGTGGGAATCATGAATGTTGCGCCAATTGTAGAGGTTCCCATAGCGTGGCTTCGCGTTCTTGTCCCGTATTTTTTTTGAGAAGGAGGTCCTGGCTCGTCGGGACTTCCGTGAAGCCCGTGGTAGGGTGCGGGGGCGGCTTGCCACTTCCGGCCGTCTCTTTGACGTTCTCCGGGAGGCGGGGTCCCGCCGTCCTCCTCCCGGTCGTCCCACTCCTTTGTCTTCTCGCGGTCGCTTTGTTGCTCCTCCTCTGCCTTTGGTCCCTCCTCACGGTTCCTCCGTTGCGACCTCTCCTTTGCCATTGGTCTCTTCTCATGTTGCTCCCTCTGTCGCGGAACATGAGACAGACTGAGCTGAGACGCTGGAGGATATCCGGCAGTTCCTCCAGGCGTCTGCCCCCGTTGTTCCTTTGCCTTAGCGAAAACGGAAGGCTTTCCTCCTCACCCCGTTCGGGGTCCAAGCGCGCTGCCTCTGATGTAGCTGGTTTGCCCCCCGAGTCGGTTGGGGCATCCTCCGTTTCGATGTCTTCTTTCCGCCCTTCGCTGGCCCATCCCGTTGGCATCCCCGATGTCATTGTCCCAGCGGAAGTTCACCTGGTTCCGTCTACCTTGCCTCCTACCCCGGTCCCTTCTTCCTTGCCCATTACCTCTGTGCAGTCTTCAATGTCCCCTACCCCAGTTTCGTCTCCCTTGCCTCCTATCTCTGTTCCTCCATCTCCTTCTCAACCTGTTCCCTCCTCACTCTCTGACCCTGCTCCTTCCTCTCCATCTGATCCAATTCCCTCCTTACCCTCTGACCTTGTTCCCTCCTCACCCTCTGTCCATGTTCTGCCTTCTATTACATCTTCGCATCTTAGTTCTCGTCCGTCTCTGCTCGATCTCCCTTTCCCTCCTGGCCATGAGCCCTCCACGTGTGGGGTTCGGCTCACATTTTAGTAGTTTGTTTCCGCCTTACTTCTCTTCGAAATTCAGTGGCGTTTTATCCCTTTTTATAAATTCTTTCCATTTATGTGTTTAGGTTTATTGTTTTATCTTTTATTCTGTGTCCTCCCATGCGGCGTTAACATATTTGAGAGTACGGTAGGATAAGAAAATTATTGTGACCCTGGTCTTAGGCCAAGATCCCTCCCAATAAAGGAAAACAATTTCAAAGAAAGTCAAACAAAAAAAAGGGATAATTACACATTAAAAAGAAGCTAAACATCTCTGCGTTATAAGTGCCGCCTGAACTATTGCACCGTGTGCGAATTCATCAAGCGCTTCCGTATTGGTGTCCCGTAAGGGTTAGGGAGATTTACTTTCCTGGCCGCCGTGCTCACGGAACTCAGCGCCCCCGCCTGCCCCCAGCTTAGCCTCTTCTTTCTGATACCCTGACTTCTTACCCTTCTTCCTCACTTTCCAGCTTCCTCTCACCCAAGCATCCAGGATCGGAGCAGAAAGGGGAGGAAGAGACAACGCCCCCTCACCCTTGAGTTCTGTTTTTGGGTGGTTGGTTTTTAACAACACCCCCATCTTACTCGTATACCCGCTTTATTTTCCGAGACTATTAATTTTACGCTCAGCCCAAGGTGGAGCCGCCATGCTGATGGGCTGCCTGGCCACTGGCCGGACGCGTGAGGTGTGCCCTTCATTGGAGGCAGCAGGCTTCGCCAGCCTCGTATTTACCCCTCGCAGAGTAGGCTACTGCAGTTGGTAATTAGCGTTTGCCTCCCGCGTTAATAACAAGATCAACATGCCCACTAATAAATTTTTTTTTTTTTAAACCTCTTGATTGCCCACTGGATACGATCATGAACTTCTCTTCCGACCATGCGAGTTCAGGCTACGCGAAAGCCTCTATCTCGCCCTCAAAATGAAATCGTCGCCCCTTCTCAATATCAACTAACTATCTAGTGCTCAACAGCACCTCAGCCGAAGACAAAACCTACAAAGCATCCTAGCTGCCTCTGCTTGGTCTTGCTATATATCTTTACGTGTTCCAAAAAGACAAAAGGTTTGCGGCTTACATACGTACCACGCCTTAAAATGTTCCCTAAATCCGCCCCTGACTTCTCACTTACTGACTCGCTCGGAGATTATATTCCGGGCTACCAGCGAGTCATTCTTCCGACGGTACCAATATTATAAAATTTGCAGGAACACGTATACGAGTTCAAGTAGAACTCACTCCCCAAGTCGAGTTAGGTAACTGCAGCAGATTTACCCACTACGCGAAATATTGTAAGAGCACCGGTACTTTCGATGTTGACAATTGGAATACATTGCCCCAGATTGCACAGAAGAGACGCACTGCCTCAACTTGGCGGCCTACATCATGACCGCCGCAAGAAGTTCCCTCACTACCTCTACCACCAGGAGATCCTCGTTCGGTCCCTACGATGCAAAATCTCTAGACTCCAAGCAAAACTAGACATGCGTGAAGAAGGCATCACACTGACAACACCCACCTTTTGCGCTGTGACGAATGGTGCCCCTAGCATAAACGGCACTATAGCGTACGAGAAGTGCAGGCGAGTGGCTTAAAAGCTTCGTTTGAATGAGTCTTTTTTGAGACTCAGGATGGCGGAGTGGATTCGCCGCTGGCTAACAGTGGTCCAGCGACGCGGGAAGCTGTTCGCAACTCGCCTACGCTATTATTTTTTCTTTGCCCCTATTCCTACTCCCCTCTATTTACAATGGTGCCCAGACCCGGGAGAGGGAGCGTTAGCCCTTGGATAACATTTCCAAACGGGCTCTCTTCATTCCTTCAAAATACGCTCCGCTTCTAGGAGGGGGGTTGTATAGCATACGAGAAGTACAGGCGAGCGGCTTAAAAGCTTCGTTTGAATGAGTCCTTTTTTGAGACTCAGGATGGTGGAGTGGATTCACCGCTGGCTAACAGTGGTGCAGCGACGCGAGAAGCTGTTCACAACTCTCCTACGCTATTATTTTTTCTTTGCCCCTTTTCCTACTCCCCTCTATCTACAGCACTATACCCACGTATAGCACATCGGTGCTCAGAACCGACACCAGCATCTCTATCTCTTTGAAACAAGGAACCTTTGGAAACGCACCCAGCTGCGCCTTCGCAACAATGTGACGCAATAGAAGAACCAATATTACCTCACAATCTTGAAACATAATCCATCTCCCCGCCCGAATTACTTGTCGTTCAACAATCTTCAAAATATGAATCTCCCCCTGAATCGCAGAAACAATCATAAAAGAGTCTGAGACCGAACTCATTCACCTCCCTCTCCCTTATTTGTATCAAATCATGAACCTACCCAAGTACCACCTACAAATAAATCCTTAATGATTTTGCACGATGATGAAATTATAGATCATCCACTTACCCAGCTGCCTGCCTACACTAAGGGGCCGATGGGTGTGGAAGCTGTTCCTGCCGCGAGTAATCTGTCTTCCCCGATAGTGAATCCACCAGTCCCCTGCGGGCCAATCGTGAGGGAGGTGGAAGTCGTAAGCGCTCTCTATCTTCTCTCTCCGATTCCTACTTTTGGAGCCCCTGCGATGACAAACGCACCGCTGGACTGGTGGATTGTGGCGCCGTTGTCTTCTCGCCTCTCTCATGTTGTGGATGGACTGTTCAAGGTGTGACAGTCCCTCCATACACGTCGATCTCCATGCTGGTCGGTCACTGGCTTTGACTTCCAGAGTCAGGGGTTAAATATTATACCTTTTTAGGGTTGCTTTTACTTGATCTTTATAGCGTTTCATTGGCTCACCTTTTTTAAGGGAGCCGAGTGGGAGTTGTTCATAAAGGATTTGTCGAGGTAGTCTGTCAGCACTTATGCGAATTATATGTCTACTTTATTGCAGTTGCTTTTGTGCAAGCATGGTCTCAATTGAGGTTGTGCTGGCGCGTCGAAGGATCTCTACATGAGGAATTTTGTCCCTCCATGTTAACTTGAGAATCTTATGCAGATTTCTTATATGAAATGCTTCCAATTGTCTTATATGCCTTCTGTAAGTAACCCATAGGTCAGCACTGTAGACTAGAGTAGTTATACATACAGCTGTGTAGACTGCCGTCTTCGTTTTTAGGCTGAGGTTATCGTTTTGGAAGACTTATGCGCAGTTTGCAAAGGCTACGGAGGCTTAATTTATTTTGTTGCAGACCTCTTCATCTATATTATACTTATCTGACAGGATGCTGCCCAGATATTTGAAAATTGTGACCTGTTTAATGTCATCACCGTTGATGTGGAAAGTTAGACGTGGTTCTGGATCATGTTGTTGCACTAATATCTATGTTTTATTAACATTCATTTTCAGACCCATTGCTTCGTAAAGACTAGCTATGACATTGAGGGATCTTTGTAGAGCAAGTGGTGTATGTGCGATCAGCGCACAGTCGTCTGCATATTGAAGTTCTAGAATATGATTGGTCACAGTTTTCGTGTGGGATTGAATTCTTTTTAAATTAAATAGGTTGTCATCATGTCGGTACTGGGTAGCAACCCTGCCCACCTGAGGAATTGCGTTCTGACTGAGTAAGGTGATAGCAGATATAAAGATGTTGAATAACACTGGGGCTATGACACATCCTTGTTTGACACCAACTTCAACGCTGAAAAGTTCGGATCTTTCTCCTGAGGCAAGTACTGTTGCTGTCTTGCCATCGTGTAGTTTCTTTAAAATTGAGAAGAATGTTGGAGGGGAGCCAAACTTTTCTAAACCGATCCATAGTAGTTCCGTATTGACTGTATCCAAAGCTTTTTGAAGGTCAATAAAAGCTATGTAGAGCTCTTGTTTTGCTCATTGCACTTTTCCGGTAGTTATCTTTTACACAAAATCATGTCGCAGGTGTGCTCCTGTCCTTACGAAAGTCGTACTGTGTTTCTGGCAAGGTGCTCTCTGATATATGGCGACATAATCTGTCAAGCATAATTCTTGTCAGAATTTTAGAGACCACAACCATTAGAGATATTCCTCTGCTATTTTCACAGACAGCTCAATCACCCTTCTTTTTGTACACAAACACCATGTCAGATTTCAGAAATTCAGCGGGAGGTTCTTCGGTAGTCCAGATCACCGACATGAGCTCATGTATCTTTGAGTGCAAGAAATAGCCACCTTCTTTGTATAGTTGAGAGGGAAAGCCATCTGGGCCAGGTGATTTATTATTTTTTAAGGATTTTGTGGTGTCGAGAGTTTCTGCAAAAGTAGGCAGTTCATCCATCTATATTGTTGGAGGTACCTGAGGAATTGCATCTAAAAGGTTTGGCTCCATAGGGTTTCTATGGTTTAACAGGGTTTCAAAATGCTATCCCCAGCGATTTAGAATGGCTGTTTTGCTTTTTAGGAAATTGCCATCTTGTGATCTGACAGGGGCTAAATTGCGTTTCACAGGCCCATAGATAGTCTTCAGGCCGTTTTAGAACCCATGTTAGTTATTGTTAGCAAGGTGTTGCAGGTTCTTTGCCTAGTTTGTCCACCATTAATTTTCCATATCACGAAGCTTGAGTTGAGTTTCCTTTCTTAAATTATCAAAAGTTAGTTTCAGATGTGCGGAACTTGGGTTTGAGAGCCAAGCATCATGGGCCTTATTCTTCTGCGTCAGCAATATTTGAATCTCTTTCGCATTTTCGTCAAACTAGTCTTTATAGTGTCGAGGTTGAAAACCAAGAGTCTCTTCTGCGCACTGTTTCAGAGTGGAATGAAGAGTGGTCCAGACGTCGCTAGCTGTCACAGTTGGGGGGTCGTGACTTTGCATCAAATTTACAAATAATGAGCTTCTGTAAGCATTTCGTTTAATTTGATCTTTCAAGCTGTTGGTAAAGAGCTTTTTTGAGGAGCATGTGTGCTGATCTGGGGGGCGTATTATAAGGTTTAGCTTGCAGAGTAACATAGTATGATCTGTTGAGCACTCTGCACCTCTAATTGCTCGTGCGAGGTAAATGTCCTTTTTGGTCACTCTGCCTCGTTATTATAAAATCAATCATATGCCCATGCTTGGAACGTGGATGAGTCCAAGTGGTTTTAAATTTGTTCATTTTCCCCATTCCATGTTTGCCAATGACACGTAGCGAGAGATGTGCTTGTTTTCCTACCTTTGCATTGAAATCCCCAAGCAATAGGATTTGTCTTTTTTGGGTATTGTGACTCGTGCTGAATGTAGCGATTCATAGAATGCATCTTTTTGTTCTTTATTGGAGTCTAGTGTCGGATGATATGCACTAATTAGGGGGGTGAAGCGGTGCTTTGTAAGAGGATACACCGTCATCAGTCTTGGGGATATACCTACAGGAGATTCAGTTATTTTGGCGAGTAACTTGTTACACATGGCAAAGCCAACTCCATGGATTTTCCGTTTGTATTCATTATAGCCTTTCCAGTAGACTGTATATACCTCAGCAACCTCTGTTAAACTATCTCCGCCTGGTACTCTCGTTTCATTCAGTTCCACAATGTCATCATTGTATATCTTTAGTGAAACAAAGCTCCTAGACCCATCTTACTTTTCTCCTGCTGGCTACTCGCAGGTCAGCCTGCTACAACATCAATTTTATGGTAAACTCTTCCTAGTCCGCACGGATATACCATTTGCCACCATCCCCCTTCCCACAAACCTTAACGCCCTCGCTGTTCAGCTTCACCGATCTGCGCTATTAACTGTGTGCTCAATATACCTCCCACCTTCCAAGCAAATTACCTTTGCCTCCCTGAATGAACCACCCTCCCAACTCCGAAAACATTCCTTTAAACAGGAGACTTTAATGCTCGTAACCAGTACTGGTAGGATGTCATAAACAACAGCAAAGGACATGTTGTAGTAGACGTAGTCTTACAACAAGACCTACAACGACGAAGACCCTATCCATTATCATCACCAGACAAACATCCTTTGCCCACATGGATCTCTGTTGTCTGTATTCAACTAACTTCCCGCCCGATCACTTATTCAGAATATCTGATTATCTGTATGGAAGTGATCATTACCCACTACTCCTAGACTTACTCCCCCTTTCCCCCATCTCTCCAATACCATAATGGGCTTACCAGAAAGCTGACTAGAAAGCTTTTGTAACGTCATCTTCTTTCATAACTGTGTCTGATCAAACAACAGAGTGTACATCTTGCTTAAAAAATGTTTGTGGAACTTTTGCAGCAACGGCCCACAAACATGCTCCACTATGCAACTTTTGACTCGAAACATCGGTCGCCTGTTGTTTCTAAGAGTGTGGCACCGCTAAGCCCGAACTAAATAGGCTTCATCGCTCCTTTCGTGATAATCCCTGCATGTCTTTTTACCTTAACTATACCCCCTTCCTCTCTGGGGCTATTTCTTTCCTCACAGGGTTGGTTACAGAGAGGCTCTCGCCTTCTCGTGGTGAGAGGGGTCAGCCCTGGATGCCTTAGGGGTCCCCTAGTGCTGCCAACAAGACTTTTAACATACCCCTCTTTCCTCTTCCTCCTATTATTTTTCACTGACCTTTATTTCCCCCTCTTTCTTCTATCTTGTGGTCCTGATGGTTACCTGACTTCTGCTCATTTTCTCGGATTTACTCTGAATTGTTCTTTCATGAAGGTCAGAGGAGGCTGGGCATCTCCACCGCCTTGTCTACAGATGCCCAAAGAGAAAACCATCATTAGCTCCTTTTCTCCGCGCGTAGGGGAACTCTGGCAGCCTCTTTGTTTTATAAAGATGGTGTGGTGGATCCGTATACATTCTCCAATAGGACATACCTGGCGTAACTGAAGCTAGAATTGCAGTAATTCCGGGCCCCTGTATGCCTCCGTGGCGGGGAGTCTCGGGGAAGAATGTGAAGTTATTTATATTTACAATAGCTAGCCATAAACCTAAAACTTTCCCTTCTCGCAAGGGTTCTCATTCCAAACGTTAATCAGCTCCCCTTTCAGCCTTCCCTTGCTCGTTGGATCCCTATGCCTACGATGTGGACTCAGATTTAGATTATCCCCGTTTTCTCAGTTCTTCATCTGACACTCCACTTGCAAAAGTGGATGTGTTTGACGTTAATGATTCTTTTGAGTCCCGCTGTGGTGAAACCCTCTGGATGTGGTCAAGAGGTAGTGGTGATATCGTAGTCGAGGTGTCATCTCACTCTAAATACAATCTTGTGAGAAATCCGTCTTCGGTAGCATAAATTCGAGCAACCATTTCACCCCATCCACGTCTGAATTTTGTCAAAGGTATCGTCCGTTCAAACGAATTAAGGGACTACGACCTCACCCACCTTCATAGCAATCTTTAGTACTTAATGTGTCACCCATGTACAAAGCGTGACTAAAACTGTAGGCTTCCCTAGAGTCCCAACTGCCACACTGATTTTAAAATTGGAATGTCCAGATCTGCCGCAGTTTATTAAAGCTGGGAACATTCGTGTCCCGGTAAGTCTCTACGTCAAACTACTCAGGCGTTGCTTCAATTGTAATCAATTTAAACATGTTGGTGTGCCTGTCGCCACTCTTGTTCCTGCGTGAATTCTAGTTCTGATCACTATGGTTATGAACGAACCTAAACCCCATGCTGTGCTTTCTGCAGTCGTGCCCATGGTGCTGCGTCAAAAATCTGCCCGATATTCTTATATGAAAAAGGAGGTCCTCGCTTTGCACTACTCTCTACGTCTAGACGTGAGAGATGCTCGCCAACGTGCTCGAGTACAAACCTCGCCTCTTGGCAGTCTCTTATCAAGCATTTAGCGTGACACTGGACGAAACCGACCATCATGTTCGAGTTCTGGCAGGCCTGAAGTATCTCATCATCTAACTACCGGTAGTATCGGAAGCATTCACGATATACAGTTGAAGCATCGCTCTCACACCAAGATACCTACTGTTGCTCCCCTCTCTCCGGACGCTCTAGAGCCGAGACCGACGCTCAGGGTGAGACGAAGATATCCGACGTTATCTTAAAGAATCTTCTATATCAACCAGTGTAGGTTCTTCCACCCGGCCCCAGGACCCAAAGCCCCATGATAAGAGGAAGGACTCCTCACCTGTATTATCGACCACTAATAAGCGGGCAGCCTGTGGAGCTGACTCGACCGAGCCTGCGAAAGCAGGCTTTTCAAAATCTGCTCTTCGTCCCCAAAGCTCTTTGGGACGCACTTCAAACTTAACCTCAGCCACAAAGTAGAAAAAAATATCTACTGTGGTATCTAACCGTTCCACATAATATCCTCCATTTTATAATGGAATTGTCACGGCATTCTTCCCAAGTTAGAAGAACTCAAAGTTCTTTTGACGAATCTCCACACCGCTGTTATTTGTCTTAGGGAGAACAAACAGGGTACACGACCCTTTCTGGTGGTACCCGGCTTTCGTGTTTTTAACTCTATCGCTCCTGTCAGCGGCTCTTCTCATGAGTGGGAGGTCAGGAGTAGTATCCGCATCCAAGCATGTATCTCCCATCCCCCTGCACATAGGATCTAAGTTGTTGCCGTGAAGGTTTTTCTTGCAAGGTTTATACTGTTTGCTTTATTTACCTCGCTCCTTTACCATTGTCAAGACCCGACCTTTTATAAATTATAAGATCCCCATTTTTATTACTCGGAGATTTTACTGCCCGTCAGCCATATTGAGACATCAGTCGGAATGCCAAGGGCAGTGTTTTAGAGTCTCTTTTATTATCTGACTGACTTAAATACCTGCGATTTTTCCTCTTGTCATGTCCAGACGGATTCTTTTAGATGTATTGACCTGTCCTTCTGTTGCCAAGATTGCCTCACCAACTTTCGATGGTCAGTTCTTGATGCCCTTCCCCCGTAAGGGGAACAAGGATTTGCCTTCCTGGCCACCGTACTGATGGGGCTCAGCGCACCATCTGGCCCCAGCTTAGCTTCTTTTCCTTATTTCTAACAGCCTGTGGTTTCTACCCTAATTCCTCACTTTCCCTACAACCTCTCCCCCAACTTTCTCTAGTCGGCTTCTAATTTCACAGAGTAGATGCCAACCAGCTTCCTCTCACCAAACTATCCAGGATCAGGGCTGAGAGGGGAGGGGACAACGTTCCCTCACACCTGAGCTCCTGTCTGGGGTGGTGGGTTTTTAACAACCTGCTTTATTCCCATCCACACCTTCCTCACTTCCCCTTTCTTTCTCCTTTCAATCTCTATCCATATGGACCCCCCCTCCCTAAGATGGACATGTTCTCTGGATGCAACCTAGCCACAGAGTGTAGGACCTTGCATAGGGGAGGAACGTGCGCTCGGTACCTATCAGAGAACCTGAGTCCGTTCCTGTGCAAGGTCCGCCGCAGACGGCTCGGCTCTCCAAGCCGTACAAGGAGAGGAGATCTCCTCCTCCGGGTGGTGCCCCTGTGAAAGCCAAGACCTTCTTACTGCCGGCTGAGAGGAGAAGTGGGTTCATTTCCCGCCCTCCTCTCCTAAAAAAGAAAAAGACTAAGAAGACGTGGGACTTCTCTCCTTCGGCGGGGGACGCGGGGACGGACGCAACCACTGCCGTTTGGGTAAGTAACCAATCTAAGATCGGCACGTCTAGCCCCGTTACTCCGACATTCGAGAAGTTGGAGACAAATGCCAGAACTGCGCAGAGCTGAGCCTCGATTACGTCTGGGCTCCTCAATCAGAGGCTACCTTGCGTTTTCAAGCCCGCTGTCATCAAGCGTTTCCTCATTATTCGCTGCACTAATGGTATCATGTTGGCTAGGGGCAGTTTAATCCATCAGAGGAAAGCTCTAGCTAGTATGATTGGTAAAGAGGCGAAGATAACCCGTATTTCCGACGAGAGCCTTTTGCCGAATACGTCGAAAACCTCCGAGGCGGCCATGTTTAGTGCCCATCGGATACTTGACGGCACGACTGTGAGTGTGACGCCGCACTCTACCATGAACTTCGTGAAAGAAGGAGTTTATGCGAGGGAACTAGTGGACTACTCCATAGATGACATCTCCTTCGAGCTGGCTGACCATGGGCGGTCAAGGTCCAGCATGTGATGAGAAAATAGGGAAGGGCCTCGAGACCCACCCGTACACACTTCGTCACGTTCGACTGTGACAAGCTCCCTCAGCCGGTGCGTACCGGTTGGTATCACTACCACTTGTAGGAATTCGTGCCACTGCCACAGAGTTGCTCATAGTGTTAGCGCTTTGGCCATAATAATCGTTCCTGTCGATGCGGAAAGTCGGGGTTACGTGAAGTCTATGTAAGTTGCTTAACGGTCGTACACGATAAGTCCAAATCGTGTGTGGTCAAGTGTGTCAATTGCGGAGAGCGGCACTCCGCTTCATCGAAGCAATTTGGTTCGTATCTCGTTGAGAAGGAAATCCTGGCTGTTGAGGCTAAAGATCGTCTCATTTTTGCGAGGCTAAAGACTTGGTCCTGGTGCACCCGGCTCTGTCTGCGAAGTCCTATGCCTCAATATTGAAAAAGACACCTTCTGTTCCTGGTTCCTCTAGGCCTACGAGCACGGTCGTTTCTGCGCCCATTCGGAACCTTTCTGCGGGTTCTACCCACCCTGGGCGCTCGCCTAGTAAAGATGGCGGCACAAAGGGTTCACACCCAGCCCCGGCTAAAACCAGCCCGCCCAAACCCCCCTTCCCCCAGCGTGAACGTTTTGTGTAAGGCGAAGTGGACGCGCGCCTCCCCCGAGTCGTTAGACATCACTAAAGGAGCTATGGCTCTTTCGCCAAACCCAGTGGTAGGCTGGCTGGTTCAGAGACGGTGGATCCTCCAAAAGAGGGTCCTCCGCCACCTAAGCCGCCCCGATGGCCTAAGGTTTCGAGGCGGAACGAGGAAAGGACTCGCATGGCGAGTCCAACATCCCCAAGCTAAAAGTGCACGGAGTTCTGCGTCCTGGAGGCGTACGGCCATCCCCTGCTCACCCACACGGGGTATAAAGCTTTAGGAACCCCACCCCAACGGAATGGGAGCCGGGCGGGAGGATGTGATATTTACCCCCGGGATGATGTCTCTGTTATTCTCTTGGCTTTGGAAACCTGCTTTCATGGAGTACATGTGCAGTTACACCTGGATAGGAGGTATACTGTTATTTCTGAATAAATTCCGCTGTCAGCCAAATTCGACGGGGAGGACTTCCACCGCGCCGTGGCATGGTTGCCGTGGCCCTATCTTTTGCTCGGAGATCTTAAATGTAGACACCCACTCATAGGAGACTATTCAATTAATCAGCAGGGTAAAGTCCTTGCCGACCTGATCGACGAGCTTGAGATGGTTGTCTTAAATGTCAATGAGTTTACGCATCACTGCCCGAGAACGAGTTCATTTTCCTGTCTCGATCTATCTTTGTGCTCTCCGGATGCAGAACCTGATTTTGGGTGGGGGGGTGATCGATGACATCATGGTAGTGATCACTTTCCTATTTAAATATTATTTTAAGGGCCACTGCCGACAGAAAGCCCGCCCCAGTGGTGCTTGGCACAAGCGCAGTGCTCCGAAGTTCAGGAAATGACTAATTTCTCTATCTCAGTCGAGGAGTTTAGGTTGGTATATGAGGCCATTGAGTTGTCATGTGGCAACCTCATCACCGTATACCTAACTACTATTTCTAGAAGGTCTCGCCGTTTTGCATGCTGACCACTCCCATGGTGGTCAGCAGAGTGTGAAACGGTCCACAAACAGAAGCGTTATGCTTACATGTGCTATAAGCGGGGCCCGAACGATTTAACTGCCGCTGAATTTCGTCGGGCTAGAGCTACGTTCCGGTATATTTCGAAGCACGCCCACCTCTCTTTTTGGCGGGCATACGTGTCTTCAATTAAAAGGAAATACCCCCTCTGGCAGAGATGTGGAAGCGAGTCAAAAGGATTCGTAACAAGTTCTCGCAAGATTCCCCTCCCGTTCTCCAGGAGAAGGGACCGCGATTTCGGACCCCGTGTCGGTGGTGGAATCCTTAGCGACCGCTTTCTCCGCATTCTCTAGCCGGGATGCTGCTCCGCCAGCATTCAATGCACGTCGTGATGTCACGGAAGGCCACCGACTGGACTTTACCTCCAGAGGCGGAGAACCCTTGAACGACAGGTTTACTTTGAGTGAGTTGGGTTCCGCTTTTGCTTCGTGGGCGGACACCGCCCCTGGTCCGAACGGTGTCCCGTACGCAATGCTTCGACACCTGGGTGAACAAGGCATGGCATTTCTATTAGATTTGTTTAACATGATCTGTGTAGAGGGCCTTTTCCCATATTCATGGCGAATCACTACTATCCTCGCATTTTGAAAAGCAGGGAGTGATCACTCTATCCCAGCGGGTTTCCACTCATTCGATCTCCAACCACTTAGGTGTGCAAGTTGATGTAGAAATTGGGAAATAATAGATTAGTCTTTTTTTCTGGAAAACGGAGGCCATCCGTCTTCTGCACAGTGCGGCTTCCGCAAGTTCCACTCGACGTCGGATTTTCTGCTCCGACTGGAAAATGCCACCTTCGTAGACAGCACTACCTCACAGAGTTTGTCGATCTGGGGAAGGCCTATGATACCGCATGGTGATACGGTATCATGGAGACTCTCCACATGATGGGTGCGAGGGGACGACTCCCAATGTCTATATCTGAATTTTTGCGAGATCGTCGATTCCAGGTACGGGTGGGGAGTGCCACCTCTGGCCCAATGGAGAAAGAAGAGGGTGTCCCGCAGGGAAGTGTCCTCTGTGTCACATTCTTTACACTGAGCATCAACGTCATCACCTGGATAGTGCCGGAAGATGTTTGGCGCGGCCCAGATGCCAACTCTGGAACGTCGACTCCAACAGGCATTGAACCGCGTCTCTGGCTATGCCGAATCACACACATTTCGGTTTTCCTAGGCCAAGACTAAGTTGGTGTACTTCTACCGGTATCGACAGCTCTACCCTGACCCAGACTTGTTTCTCAATGGGGTACGCCTGGAAGTGGTTGAATGACACTGTTTCCTCGGTCTTTTATTTGACTGACGCCTCACCTGTGAGGCTCATATTCGCAGCCTTAGGGTCTCTTGTATCCGCACCATGGATATTCATCGTTCAATGACGTTCAGCGGTTAGGGCGCTAATAAGGAAATTGCCTAACTTTTTTATTGATCCTTTGGCCGTTCGAAGATCCACTACGGATTCGATGTGCATCCGCAGCTGAGCGTGTATTGCGGAAGGTGGACTCGATCAACCACACCGGCCTTCGCCTGGCGACCGTTGCCTTCCGCTATTCCCCCATTAATAGCCAACCCTTCAATGCTGGGGAGATGCCAATTGCTCTGCGCAGTGCACAGTGCATTATTCCCCTCTATGTGCGAGCCGGGGACCCTTTCAGTCGCCAACAGCTCTCACTGCATCCACAGCTGATCTCGATGGTGCCTATACCCCCGAGAGACGCCAGTCATACCCTAAGCCCAAGGGCTTAGGGCCGGGAAACTCCTTTAGAGCTCGGTCTAGCTCTCGGGTCGGCGTCTCCCCTGTTTCTACCCATGACCTCACCATGGATGTTACCACGTTTTGCTATTTGTCGCCACGCCTCTGCTCCCAAAGCTTATACGAGGCCCGAAGTATTGCGTTCGTCCTTTTTGGAGCACACCTCGTGTCACGCTGGAACCGTGCCATTGTATACCGATGGCTCCAAGTCCCTAGATGGGTCCGGATACCACGCCGTATCCACTCTGTTTGAAGTCAGCGCGGCTCTGCCAGTCGTTGCATCTGTCCTTACGGCCGAGCTGGTGGCAATACACCGCCCGGTACTGGGGATTACGCGACTTGTCCGGTTCGAAGATTGGATTGTGATTTATACCAACTAACAAAGCGCCCTGAGTGCTCATGCGGGGAATGAGCACCCTAATGAGGGCGCCAAAGAGTACCCGAGGACCGGGCGAACGGACCAGCCTTTCGCTCTTCCTCACACCGACTACAACATGGCAGGAATACGGGCAGCTTGGCAGAGAAGATGGGAGATATTTGAGGGGAACTTAAAGTTGCGTTCCATTGCGCCGCGATTGTTCCAATGGACCTACGCCCCAACGATGTGAGGGCGTGAGGCTGTTTTCCCTCTTCTCCGTATTGGATACACTCGCGAGACGCACAGCTATTTGATGGAGCGCTCGCCTGCGCCCTAATGTGAAGACTACTTTGTCACCCAGACTGCTTGGCACATTCTTGATGAATGACCCAGTCTGGCTGATCTTTGCGCACGTAACTTGCCTGGGTACCGGCACCAGCCGGGACGAGCGCAATCACTACCGTTTGTCCCTTCTAATCAGGACGAATTGTGCACAGTGACTTGTGGACTTTACAACTTTTTGGAGGAAGCTAGCCTCCTCCACTTTATTTGACCTTTTATCGTGCTTCTTTATATAGGTCGCATGTTCTTGCACCGAGGGGCGGCTGGGTAAGCCCGCCGCTTTTTCTCGTTATTTTTAATCGTTGTTATTTGTTAGTTACATATTATTTGTTCCCCGTTATTTTTATAATATAGCCTACTAGTAGGCCGTGTGGTGTAAGGCGACATACACCCAATTGGGCAGTCGCCAAATGGGAATGATTTTTTTTTACTAAGTTTATTATTATTATTTTAGCAATTTGACCACCGTAGACTTTGTTTTTTACTAGGTTGCACCTTCCTGCGCGGGTTAGGAGGCGGGCCTCCCTCCGATGCAGGAGCGTGCTTGTTGCCTTTTTAATTTTTCTTATTGTTTTTTTTTTATGCATATTTTTTATTTTAATGTAGCATAGTACTAGTCTGTCGTGAGTAGGGAGGCTTATTACTAAGTAAGGAGTCGAGGGATGGGCTCCTAGAATTTAAAAAAAAAAATGGTGGTCAGCAATATTTTGGCTGATCATTTCCGCGCCGCAGCAATGTTTTCCGTTACAATATGGGTTTTCTATCTCATAAATTATAGGGAGAGTCTCATTCTCTCAATTTTACAAAATCTAACCTTCCGTATAATCCCCTTCACCATCCACGAGTTGTCTAGTTCAGTGTCCCTTTCTAGATCAATTCTCATGGCCTTCGCGAGGGCCATTTTGATATGATTCGTCACCTCCATCTACACTCTGTCATTTTCTCACTTGATTTGTACAAACTTATATGGGTAAAGAGTTTTTACCGATAATCATGGCACGTTGGGATTGAACTTTCCTTTGCCAAACCGGGCAGGGACGGGTTAGACACATACCCCTATCGCCCTATAGATTTCACCAGCTGTCTGAGTAAGTTGCTAGAGAAGATGGTGTTGGTGCGACTGAACTGGTTCCTAGAAACCAATCACTTACTGTCTCCATTTCAGTGTGGTTTTCGCAAGGGTTATAGTACTGTTGACCTCCTAGTAGATTCCGAGGGTTCGGTCCCTAAAGCTCTCTCATTGGAGCACCTAGTCCTGGCCATATTTTTCGTCATTGAGAAGCCTATGATACAACATGGAAATGCAGCGTCTAAGGTAGCTATATGTTTTTGTATGAGAGGTATTTTACCGTCTTTTATCAAAAGTTTTTTTAGCATATCTATCCTTTATGGTGCGTGTTGAAGAAACCTACTCTGACCTGCAACCCCAAGAGGAGGGAGTTCCTAACGGCAGTATTTTATACTGTTCCTTACCTTGCCTTCCATCAAGAGCGCGTCGGCTGCAACTGGCAGTCGATGCGGTCTCGAAAAGTGTACAATTTAGGGGATTCTGCTTTTCCACGAACAAAGCTAAGTCAATGTATTCCCCTGGGGTAGTGGGGCTCTTGTTCCGCCACCTATCTCCCTTAATAGTGTAGAGATAGAATTCGTCTCTGAGTTTTGGTTTCTAGGCATAACTTTTGATCCCAAGCTATCCTGGTTACCACACCTACGCCGTCTTCGAACGGGCTGTCCCCAGGTTCTAGACATTTTGAAGTTCAAATTGGACTATGGATGCCAAATTTAATTCTCGGCTTCCCTATCAGCCCTTAAAATGCTGAACCCGATTCGCAGCCTCGGAGATCGTCTCTCCAGTGGAGCCTTCCACCCTTCTCCCTTCAACAGCCTTTACTGTGAGAGTGGGATGCTCTCTTTTCCCTATCATCGACTCCGAATCTCCATGTGATACCTCTGCCGTGTATAGCAGGCCCCTGTATCAGAGGTTTACAGATGCTTGTATGCTGCCAAGTTAATAGCGGCATTTGATAGGTTGCCGTGCTTACCCCGCCCTTTGAACCTCCGGATAGATCATCTCTCTAACCTGGATTCTCTAAGGTCGTCGCTGACCACTAGTTGGCGTGCTCCACCTTCCACAGTATGTACTAGCATGTGGAGCATGTAGACAAGACGTCTGTAGACCTTTGAATCCTTAAAGCTTGTGCCTAGAGCATGTGACCTCACACATACAATATTGCCCGATGGTTTCAAATCAGACAGTTGTGTGGGTGCCGCAGGAGAGTTTCTAACTTTTATTTGCCGCTGGCAGCTTCTATTTTTACCACTAAACGTTCAGCCATTCTTTTAGCTTTTAGACTCATCGAAATTTAACCTTTTAAAGATTTTGTTATTTTCTCTGATTCTAGGAGTGTGTTTCAAGAAATTCGCTCTCCTAATCCTCCCATCCCTTAGTCACAGTAGTCTCTAACTGTCTGATCCAGAATGCGTCCTGATATCGAGTTTTATTTTGTTGGGTCTCCGGTCATGTAGGGTTCCTGGACAACGAGACGGCTGATCAGCTGGCCAGCTCAGCCTATGTTGTGTCTCCGGAGAATAAGAACATAAGAAAAGAAGGAGACTGCAAAAGACCATTCATGGCCTACACTTGGCAGCTCCTGTTCCATTCAACACACAAAAGATTTCTTACCAGAGAAAAGTCATCAACATTGTCACCCTTTACAGGAGTTCGTCAGATCTAATCTACAATATAAATAAATCCATCCAGAGGATTATGTCCATTCATGCAACCGCAAAATATAATCTCCCCACTCCTTAGAAAAATATATACATAAAAAAAGTCAGTCCCATCTAGCAGCTTCATCCATATATTTATCTAATCTATTCTTAAAACTACCCAGAGAGGAGGCTTCTATTACATGTCTAGTGATCCTATTCCATTCATCTACCACACGATTTGTAAACCAATCTCTCCCAATCTCCTTCCTAAACCTATACTTATCAAGCGCTCTGCCTTTTCGCGATTTCTTTCCTTCTATAAGCAAATATATTTTTTATTTGTGGAAGAGCGAATGGGATGGATGTTCATTTAAATTGTCTAAAATCAAAAAGTCTGTTCGCTCCTGGCCATCGAGCCTTCAAAGACTGCGGTCCTTAGAGGTAGCCCTTTGCCAAGTTCGCATCGGCCACGCAAGACTTACTCACGGTCATCTTGTTTCGGCTAGTACTCAAATCCGCCATTGCTGCCGTTTTTGTGGTGAGGACCAATCAGTTGCCGACCTTCTACTAGAATGCACTTGTAGCAGTAGGCTTATGGAACCGAAATTTTAAGATTCAATAGGCCTAGCGAGAAACTCTACCAACTCTATTTGGCGAATCCGCCTTAGCCCGGCCACCCGCTAATAACTTCAACCCCTTTTAAACAGATGACCTTCCTTTTGGCCTAACCAATGAAGGTGACAAAGATATGGACGAATCATGCCATCGACAAACAGGACAAGAGGATACGGAAATCGCCAAAGATGATGCCAATCCCAAGCCTACTCTTAGCTCAAGGAGAAGTAGGCCTGGCAAACTCCACCACCTGCGAAATCGTCGAAGCAACCATTAAGATGGCAAGAGGATCATATCTTTTCTATTAACCGGACCACTGCCAGCAAAATGAGCTATGCTGTGCCTCGACAGGTTTATGTAGGTAGGGACCAAACCCGGCAAAGGATTTCCCGGTATCCATATACGCACACAGCGCTCCCGCTATTCGTAGCTCAGGAAAGCTAACGCTGGACTAGGATAAATAAACGTACGCACTCACGCCATACGTTCGACCGCAAGGTTCAAATTTTAATTTTGACTCTACACTACAATGGCTCACCACTTTTCCCTACGGGGGGAGCTTGCGCTTCGCTAATCTAATTAAAATTTAAAATAAAAAAAAAGCAGCCATGGTTAAATTTGTATAAATTTTCTGAACTTCACCAATTATAATAATTTTAAAAAGGAACTTTAAACTAAATTTCCCCCCTTTCAAAATATCACGTTGCTAAAATATAGTTATAGAAGATGTATAAATTTTCTGAACTTCACCATTTGTAATTCTTTGGGTTTTAAAAAATTTCCAAAATTTCGATACTCATTTATTTCTGAACTTCACCATTGTGTTTTTTGACATTATAAAAGAATTATTAGAAATAACTTTGATAAAAAACCTAATTCATAACCAAACTAAGATGAAATTATTATTCAAATACTCAACAAATCCCCTTCTTAAATTATAGAGTTAGTGATAATGATTAGTGCTTAAAAATTCTAGTGCATATCAGATTAAAGCGCAAATTCAGTTCGTACCCAGTTAGAAAGGCGGAAACTCAATGCTCGCTTAAGTTTCAAAGTGTGTAAATATAAAGAAATTTAGTCTGGTGATATGAGGTATAATTAGAACGAATCAAATCTAAATAAATAAGAAAAATCAGTGTATATATATTAATTTAATGGTTATCTATGTTCCATACGTAAACGAATTAATGTATTTGTAAAAGAGAATAAAAGTTTCTCGAAGTATAGGATCCACATCCAGACCTCAAATGTTAACCATGATTGACATCCCATGATTTGCAATAAAGAATCGCAGGAATGCCGCTACTTTAACAAATTTCTGTGTAGCAACCAATCGTTCTTCTATTATTGAATCCGGTAAAGGTCATTCATTGTATTGCCACGATTTATTATAATAAAGAAGCAAAACATGTCCGTACGCCTCATTATTCTGTAGCTTTCTTACGTATCGCCAATGTATATATGTAAGACCCCTATGTTACCTGATTGCATCACATGGTTTGAAGTAAAGGATCGCAGGATAGCTGCCACTTGAACACGTTCAGGAATAGGTGCATTTTATATGCTTACGAATACCATTGCCCTGTTCCAGATTTAAAATGTTGTTAGACATTTATATGTATCTGTCTGGGGGTGTTGCTCATGTGATTTTAACAACTCGCTGAAGGCGCACGGCCGTTTTGCCTTGCGGGAAACGGTCACGCTGGGGCAAGGGAGGAAGGCCTCGTTTTAGTTCGGGTGGGGAGCTCTCTATGTTACCAGCTTTATAGGGAGGAGCACCCGGAGTGGGTAGAGCCCGCAAAAGGTTTTCGAATGGGCGCGGAAACGACGGTATTCGTAGGCCAGGATGGGCCAGAAGCAGAGGGTGTATTCCTCAATATTGATTCATAGGACGTCCCAGGCAGCGCCGCGCGCGCCAGGACCAAATCCTTAGCTTCGCGAAATGAGAGACATTCCTAGGCCTAAACTACCAGGATTTCATTCTCAAAGAAGTACCACCAGATTGCTTCGAAGAAGCGGGGGCAGCTCTCGGCAATTGATACACTTGGCCACTCGCGATTTGGACTTAACGTATGCAACCTTGGAGCAACTTACACAGACATCCGGTAACCCCGAGTTTGTGCGTCTACATGAACGATTCGTATGGCCGAAGCGGTGGCACTAGTAGCACCTCCGCGGTAGTGGCACGAATGCCTTCACTCGGTAGCGATATTAACCGGCACGCCTCGACTCAGGGAGTTCGTCACAGTCAAACGTGACGAAGAGATAGGAGTGGGTCTCGAGGCCCCTCCCTGTTTTCTCATCACGCGTTCGACCTTGACCGCTCCATGGTCGGCCAGCTCTAAGTTAATGTCTTCCATGGAGAGTCCACGAGTTCCCTAGCATAAACTACTATTTTCACGATGTTCATGGTAGAGTACGACGTTACCCTCACTGGCGTGCCTTTATATGTTCGAAGGGAACTAAGCATGGCCGCCTCGGGGGGATTCGACGCTTGCCCAAGAAGTCTACCGTAAGAGAAACGGGTCACCTTCGTCTCTCAAACAAACATGCTAGCTAAAGCTCTCATCTGATGGATCATGCTGCCCTTAGTCATCTTGCTGCCATCAGTGGAGCGAAAAACGAAGAAGCGGTGAAGCCAGCGTCCACCGAGCCCGTGTTCACCTCCATGGAAGATCCTACCGTCTGTGGCTGGGTTACCTCAGGACCATGTGCAACTCGATTGGGGACCTGCATGTGGTTATCCCCCCCAAGACATCACGAATCCCATTCGAGGTACCTTTAGTCATGTCATTTTCGGTCGGAGAACCGGCATCCATTGGGGAAGAGAGAGGGGTCAGGTATACTGACCCCCTGCAAGCTAGTCGGGCACGCGTGCAGGAGATTAAGGGGCCCCCACCGGCGGGCTCTGCCATCCCTTGCCCCTTTAAAGGGGTTGGATCTATCAAACTGCTCCCACCGGGAGCGATCAATTCTGGGCCGCCTGCGCGATCTCTTGGCAATCCCCTGAGAAATTATAGAAGAGGAGGCTCCATTGATGGCAGAGGGGAAGGTAGAGGGAGAGTAGTTTTTATATCTTATCCTCGGGCATGGTGACCCATTTTTGCAGCACTAGACGCATAAGATTATCAACCCACGAAGTAGCCCGCTCTGCTAGGGGTGAATACAGGGTCGGCAGAACCAGCAGCCGCCTTTGAGGTCACTCCTCCCGCGTAGTCACCCGTCAGCTCATCGGCCTGGTGGCTTCACCATAGGCACAGTGTAAAATTGATAGATCTATAGATCTTGAAAGAGAAATAAGGAGTCTGTGAGGAAGGTGTGGTTGGGGATGAAGCAGGTTATTAAAAACCAACCACCCCAAACCGGAATTCAAGGGTTAGGCAACGTTGTTCCCTCACCCATCAGTCCTGACCCTGGATAGTTGGGTGAAATGAAACTGGTCGGTGTCTACCATGTGAAAATAGAGGCCGCCCAGTTATATATTTTTTTTCCCCTTCAGAGCCCATCTGGCGACTGCCCACTTGGGCATAAGTCGCCGGAAATACGACAGCTTAGAACTAGGCTACTTAAAAATAAAATTATGAAAAAATAACAATGATAAATATGGAAAAAACTTAACAATTAGGAAGCAATCTCCGGCATCGGGGAGAGGTTCCCCTCACCCCGGTGCAGGAGCGTGCAACCTACAAAGAAAAACAAAAAACAAAATAGAACCTACTTAAATAAAGGGGAGAAGCCCGGCCTTCCTCGAAAAAAAAGTCAACAAGTCCACAAGTCAATGTGCACGCACTCGTCCCAAATACAAGGGTCAGGCGGTAGCGAGCCCGCCCATCCCGGTACCGGGACAGGGAGCGTGCGCGAAGATCAACCACACTGGGACATTCGACAAGAATGTGCCAAACAGTCTGGAAGACGACGCAGTAGGGCGCAGGCGAGCGCTCCATCAGATAGCGATGCGTCACACGAGTGTGTCCGATTCGGAGACGACAGAAAGCAACCTGAAGCCGCCGCGGCATTGGGGGATAGATTCATGGGAACAGTCGCGGCGCAATAGCACGCAACTTTAAGTTCCCTTCGACCGTCTCCCATCTTCTTTGCCAAGCAGTCCGAAGAGCTGCCCGTATTCCTGCCATGTAGTCGGTGTGAGGAAGAGCGAAACGCTGGTCCGGTCGCAGAGTCCTCGCGGACTCTTTGGCGCCCTCATCGGCGCGCTCATTCGCCACAATTCCTACATGTCCAGGAACCCAGCAGAAGATAATCTCGACATCTGCCCAGCTCGCCAAAACCGTGGCGTCACGGATATCACGAACACGGGGTTGCGGAGATTCCAATGCCCCGAGAGCACTCAGGGCGCTTTGTGAGTTGCCATAGATCACAATCCGGTCTCCGAACCGGGCACGTTGCGTAATCTCCCGTACCGAGTGGTGTATTGCCACCAGCTCGGCCATGAAGACAGACGCAGTGCCTGGCAGAGCCCCGCTGACTTCAAAGAGAGGGGATACGGCGTGGAAGCCGACCCCCTCTTGGGACTTGGAGCCATCCGTATACACTGGCACGGTTCCAGCGTGACACGAGGTGTGCTCCAAAAAGATCGAACGCAATACTCCTGGCGCTCAACAAGCTTTGGAAGCAGAGGCGTGGCGACAAATAGCCAAATGTGGTACCCTCTAGGGTAGCGTCCTGGGCAGAACCAGGGGCGCCACCGCCCCGAGAGCTATATCTAGCTCTCGAAGGAGTTTCCTGGCCATGAACCCAAAGGGCTTAGGGTATGATTGGCGTCTCTCGGCGGCATAGGCACTGTCGAGATCAGCTGCGGATGCAGTGAGAGCTGTTGGCGACTGAGGGAGGCGCCGGGCTCGCGCGTACAGGCGAGTGATACATTGCACGCTGCGCAGAGCGAGTGGCATCTCCCCAGCATCGACCAACAGGCTCTCAATGGGGGAAATGTGGAAGGCACCTGTCACAAGGCGAAGGCCGGTGTGGTGGATCGAATCCACCTTCCACAATACACGCTCGGGTGCGCATGCATAAAACTCGCATCCGTAGTCGAGCTTCGAACGAGCAATAGATCGATAAAAGAGTAGGGCAGTAGCCCTATCAGCGCCCAGAGAGCTGAACGTCACGGAATGGAGAGTATTCATGGCGCGGGTACAAGAGACTCTAAGGCTGCGAATATGAGCCTCCCAGGTGAGGCATCGGTCGAATACAAGACCAAGGAAACGGTGCGACTCAACCACATCCAGGCGCACCCCATTAAGAAACAAATCTGGGTCGGGGTGGAGCCGTGGATGGCAGCAAAAGTGCACCACCTTAGTCTTGGCCAAAGAAAACCGAAACCTGTGCGCTTCGGCATAGCGAGAGACGCGGTTCAATGCCTGTTGGAGTCGACGCTCCAGAGTGGGCATCTGGGCCGCGCCAAAAGAGATCGAAAGGTCGTCCACGTAGAGCGTAGCGAGAACATCTTCTGGCAGTACCGAAGTGATGACGTTGATACTAAGGGCAAAGAGTGTGACACTGACGACACTTACCTGCGGGACACCCTCTTCCTGATCTCTTCGGCCGGAGAGAACTCCCCCCCCCCCTCGTACGCGGAATCGATGATCTCGAAAAAATTCAGATATAAAGAATGGGAGGCGTCTCCTCGCCGCCATCGTGTGGAGTATCTCCATGATACCGTATCGCCATGCGGTATCATAGGCCTTCTCCAGATCCCAAAACACCGTGGCGTCATGCTGTCTACGAAGGAAATCCTCGCAGACGGCATTTTCCAGTCGAAGCAGAGCATCCGACGTGGAGTGGAATTTTCGGAAGCCGCACTGTGCAGAAGACAGATGACCTCCGCTGTCCAGGAAAAAGGCTAGTCTAACATTTACCAATTTCTCCATCAACTTGCACACGCAAGAGGTTAGAGAGATTGGGTGGAAACCGGTCGGGGAAGTGTGATATCTCCCCGGCTTGCGAAAGGAAAGCACAGTAGCGATTCGCCAGGAATCTGGGAGAAGACCCTCACCCAGATCCTGTTGAACAAATATAACAGAAAGGCCATGCCTCACTCCCTCAGGTGTCGAAGCATGGCGTACCGGACATCGTCCGGGCCATGGGCAGTGTCCGCGTATGAAGCGAAGGCAGAGCGCAACTCACTCACAGTAAACCTGTCTTTGAAGGGTTCTCCGCCGCTGGGGATAAAGTCCAGCTGGTAGCCTTCCGCGACATGAAAACGTGCATTGAATGCTGGCGGAGCAGCATCCCGGCTAGAGAATGCGGAGAAAGCGGCCGCTAAGGATTCCGCCACGGACGCGGGGTCCGGGATTGGGGTCCCATTCTCCTGGAGAACGTGAGGGGGGTCCTGCGAGAACTTGCCCAGAATCTTTTTGACTTGCTTTCACACCTCTGCTAAGGAAGTCTTCCCGTTAAGTGAAGACACGTATGCCCGCAAAGAAGAGCGGTGGGCGTGTTTCGAAATATACCGGAACCTAGCCCTAGCCGGACGAAATTCAGCGACAGTGAAATCGTTCGGGCGGCGCTTATAGCGCATGTAGGCATAACGCTTCTGTTTGAGGGCCGTCTCACACTCGACCGACCACCATGGGAGGGGTCACGTGCAAAACGGCCAGACGTTCTAGGAATAGTAGTCAGGCCCGCGGCGATGAGGTTGCCGGAGAAGAACTCAACGGCCTCATCTACCGACCTAAACTCCTCGACTGAGATAGAGAATTCAGTCATTTCCTGAAATGCAGGCCCACCCCACCCGCGCCAAGCACCACAGAGGTGGGCTCTCAGGCGGAAGTTGCCCTGAAAATAATATTTGAATGGGAAAGTGATCACTACCATGGAGGTCATCGATCACCCCCAAATCGAAATCAGGCTGTGCATCCCGAGAGCACAAAGATAGATCAAGGCAAGAAAATGAAGCGGTTCTCGGACAGTGATGCGTAAACTCATCCACGTTTACGGCACCTATCTCAAGCTCTTCGATCATATCGGCAAGGACTTGTCCCCTGGGATTTATTGAGTAATCTCCCCAGACAGGATGCCTGCCGTTCAGATATCCAAGCAAGATGAAAGGGCCTCGGCAACCATGACACGACGCGGCGGAAGTCCTACGCGTCGAAGTCAACTGACGGTGGAATGTACGCAGAAATGATAGTATATCTCCTATCCAGGTGCAGCTGCACAGCTACTGCCTGAAAGGATATATCTAAATAGAAAGGAAGAACGGAGACATCATGCCAAGGGGAAACCTCGCATCCCACAGCCCGGCCATCCCGTGGTAGTGGGGTCGCAAGACCCTTATACCCCGGGAGGGAGGGCAAGGGGCACGCGCCTAGCATTGGCTCCTGCAAAATGATAGCTATTGGGGAACTGGAAGAGACAACCTCCGCAGCTCCTTCCAGTTGGCCCGGAGTCCACGGCAATTCCATTGAAGGAATGTGCCCCCTAGGCCTAGCTCGGAGGAGACGCAGGGGCCCTCCTCGAATAGAAGCCCCTTACGGGAATGGTCATACGCTTCCCGGGGGCAGAACCCCGGGCGCTGTTGGCCGTACAAAGCGCTGAAGGCGCTGTCGCCTTCGAGGACTTATTGGGGAAGGTTGGGCTCGCCATGCGAGTCTTTTCCTCTTCCCGCCTCGAAACCTTAGGCGGGCGTTGCGGCTTCGGAGGCGGGGGGCCCTCTCTTCGAGGAATCACTGTCTCCGAGCCACTCGCTCTACCACTAGGCGTGGGTGAAGGAGCCAATGCTCCTTTGTTGCTGTCCTCCTTTCTTGGGACAGCTTTACGAACCCCGGAAGATGGCCTATCGACCAACTTCAGGGGTGTTGCATCCTGTGAGTCTAACGACTCGATGGAGGCGTGTGGCCGTTTCGCCTTACAGGAAACGGTCACGCTGGGGAAAGAGGGGGGGGGAGCCCTGGTTTTAGCCGAGGCTGAGTGTAAACCCTTTTTGCCCCCAGATTTACCAGGGCAGCGACCGGGTTGAGTAGCAGAAGGGCTCCGAATGAGCGCGGAAACAGGCGTGCTAGTGGCCTGGATGGGCCAGGACCAGAGGGTGCCTTTCTAACTATCGAGGCTTATGACATCCCAGGCAGAGCCGGACGCGCCAGGACCAAGTCCTTAGCCTCGCGGAATGAGATTCAATCCTCGGCCTGAACCGCCAGGATTTCTTTCTCGAGTAGATATGCATCACATTGCTTCGAAGAAGCGGGGTGTGGCTTTCCGCAATTGACACACTTGGCCACACACGATTTGGACTTATCGTGTGCGACCTTGGAGCAATTTACATAGACTTCGGGTGACCCCGACTTTGCACGTCTACAAGATCAATTCGTATGGCCGAAGCGGTGACAGTAATAGCACCGCCGTGGCAGTGGCACGAATGCCTTCACGCGGTAGTGGTACCAACCAGCACGCACCGACTCAGGGAGCTTGTCACAGTCGAACGTGACGAAGAGTGTAGGGGTGGGTCTAGAGGCCCCTTCCTGTTCTCTCATCACACGTTCGACCTTGACTGCCCCATGGTCGGCCAGCTCTAAGGTGATGTCCTCAATGGAGTAGTCAACGAGTTCCCTCGCATAAACTACTCCTTTTACAAAGTTCATGGTAGAGTGCGGCGTCACACTCACCGGGGTGCCATGAAGTATCCGAAGAGCACTTATCTTAGCCGCCTCAGCGGGATTCGCCGCATTTGCCAGAAGGCTCCCGTCCGAGAAACGGGTCACCTTCGGCTCTTTACCAAATGCACTAGCTAATCCTCTCCTCTGATGGATCATGTTGCCCTTGGACAACATGCTGCCATCAGTGGAGCGAATAACGAGGAAGCGCTTGAAGCCAGCGGGCTCGAAAACGCCAGGTAACCTCTGAATGAGGGGCCCCGATGTCATCGAGGCTCCGCCCTGTGCACTTTGGTCTTTGTCTTAGTCAGGGGCTCCGCACCCGGGGGGGCAGAGAGGTTTGATGTGCCGATCTTGGCTTGGTCGCTTGCCAAAGTGGCAGCAGACCTATCCGTCCCCGTAGCCCCCGTGGATGGAGAGTAGCCCCGAGTCTTTTTTGTCTTTTTAGTCTTTTTCTTTTTTGGACAAGAGGGCGGGGATTAACCCACTTCTCACCTCCGCTGGAAGTAGCCCCCAGGCCAGATGGACCGACCTCAGCCAGGTCCTTCTCCGAAATGGAGAAGGTCCTGGTAGTCGTGGGGGCACCGGTCGGAGGAGATCCCTCCCCTCCTTGTACTGCTTCGGAAACCCTAGCCGTTTGAGGAGGACCTTGCATAGGGGAGGATTTGGGTTCGGTGCTTGGAACCGAGCCCGGATTCACCCCCATGGAAGGCCCTACCGTCTGAGGCTGGGTTACCTCAAGGAATATGTCTATCTCAGGGGGGGCCTCCAGTTGACCCCCCCCCCCCCCAAGACATCGCAGGTCCCGTTGGCAGTATCGTCACTAGTCTTGTGTGGAGAGGCACAGGCCTTGGCCCCGGCAAGGTTCAATATTCTTGCCAGCAGGACTTTTGAGGGAAGCGACCGAAGGGGCCTGGCTTTCCTCTCCCCCCTAAGTGGGTTTGCCCTACCGAGCCACTTCGATGTGAAGCGGCTGGCTACGGGCTTCCTGCTGGCTTTCTTGGCAGTCCCCTTGGAAAAAACAGAGAGGACTGCCGCTGGAAGAAGGGATGTGCCCGAAAGCACCTCCAGAGAAGGGGGTTAGGGGGAGTCCCGTACACCCTTAGTTGTAGGAGAGGAGTAAGCTTCCTCTCCGGTTAGAGAGATATGGAGGGTCCCCTGCGCAAGCACAGGGGGGGTGACCTCCATTTTTTCGGTGGAGCTGCCCGGGGGCGGCTCCGTTGGAGACACATGGGGAATTAAGGGGAGATTTTTATGTTTCTCATCATTGGGTATGGTGACCCTATTTGTTTCACGGAATCCATCACTCTTCATTTCTCGCAGTTGCCCGCACTGCAAGAGGTGCTTACAGGCCTGGAAGAGCCAGGCGCCGTCATTTAGGACCACCTCTCCCGCCTGGTGGCCTGGCAGTCCATCGGCATGGTGGCTCCACCTTAGACGCGGCGTAAAACTGAGTGTGAAGAAGAAAGTAAAAGGGATGTGAGGAAGGTATGGTTGGGGATTAAGCAGGTTGTTAAAAAAAACACATTCCGAACCGGAGCTCAGGGGTTAGTGAACGTTGTCCCCTCCCCGCCCCTCAGCTCCGATCCGGGACGGTTGGCTTGAGAAGAAGGTCAGCATCTACCCTGTGAAATTAGAGGCTGATCATTGAAAGTTATGGGAGAGGTTGTATGAAAAGCGACGAAGTAGGGGAGAAATACAGGCTATCTGAAGGAAGGAAGAGAGGCTAAGCTGGGGCCGGACGGAGCGCTGGATCCCTTCAGCACGGCGGCCAGGATGGCAAATCGCCGCGCCCCTTATGGGTGGCCGACCAGAGAAAGTTGTGGGAGAGGTTGTAGGGAGTGTGAGGAAGTAGGGTAATGGATGGATGGATTATTTACAAGTCCCTTGGTGCTCACTGCGAGGTGATTGCACCGTAATTTGTTTTGTAGTAGAAGTTTTAAACACCAGTTATAAAAGTTGTGTCTGATATCATGAGGTTGTGATTATGCAGTGATGATTGAAGTACTAAATGAATAAATGGTATGGTAATGTGTTAAAATAATTAAAATTCATTAAAATTTAGATCGTGTACTGGAGACGAATCTATAGCTTCTTCAATAGTCCCGTCTCCTCGAGGTAGCGGATGATTCCGCTGCCAGGGCGGATATTTTCAGCCGTTAGTGCAAATCTTAGGATATCGAGGGTACCCCCACCATCAATGGGTATGTATCTTCGTCGGAGTTCTCCATAGGTTGGGCATTCCGCGATGAGATGTGCAATTGTGAGGGGTAGAATGCAATCTTCACAGTAGGGGGGATAGCCTTTCTCCATTAGGTATCCATGTGTGAGTAGTGAATGTCCGATGCGTAATCTGCATACGGATACCTCTTGCCGGCGGGTAAGTTCTCGAGGCTTCCATGGCGATAACTTTTGGAAAATGTGTCGCATCTTATTTTGTCCGTATAAATCTGCCCATCTGGCCATCCAGTTTTCCCGAATGGCGGCCTTTATTGAAATGATGTAGTCCTCATATGGTATTGGGATGTCATTGGGCCTGATTGGACGAAGGGCGGCATTTTTTGCCGCTCTATCAGCTTGCTCATTTCCAGCTACCCCTACGTGTGCTGGGACCCAGCAAAAGGAAATTTTCTTTCTTTCGCATGCTGCTCTATATACGTAGTTTCTTATTTCTAACAGAATTGGATGGATGTCTGTCATTCGTTCTAATGTTTGTAGGCTGCTGAAGGAGTCGGTGAAGATTGTGAATTCATCTGATGTTGGGTTATTGTATGCCCAATGTACTGCATGTTTTAAGGCATAGCACTCGGCACTGAAGATTAATAATGTTTGGGGTAGTTTTTCAGAGAGACGTGTAGTTATTTGATATCACCGAAAATCCTGTTCCGTCTATGAATTTTGATCCGTCGGTGTATATATGTATACCCATATGTGTTGCTGCGTGAGTAAGGAATTGAATTTTCTCTCCCAGGGGAGTAGTTGTTGATTGTTTTATTATGTTACCATGGCATATCTTTAAAGTTGATTTCCAAAATGGAATATCTGGGAAAGCAAGTGGATGGATGGGGTTCATCGTTACTCCGATTTCCTCCATCCAGGAAGTAGGGTAAAAACGCACACTGTCAGAAGGAGAAGAGGCTAAGATATGGCCGGACGGGGCGCTAAGGCCCGTCAGCACGACAGCAAGGAAAGCAAATCGCCCTGCCCCTTACGGGGTCCCATACGACGATCCTTTTTCTTGTTTTCTTGGACCGTTGAGCCAGCTTGCGTCGGAAAGGAGATTGGGGCACGTACACTGTACAGTGATTCCCTGTAAACTTGCTATTCGCGCCAGTATGAGTTTAGAGGGTACGGGGTGACGAGCCCTATCCTCCCTTTCTTCCCTAAGGCGGTTGGGTCTATCGAGCCGCTGGCGTGCTTTTTTGGTAGTCCCCGGAGAAAGTTAAGGGGGAGTACTCAAAATAAAGGGGGAGAGGGATTCCGTTGCACCCGTAGGAATAGGAGCGGGTTGGGGGGGGGGGGGTCAGGGTTACAGCTCGTCTGACGAATGCCTTCTTGGGCATTAGTCGCCGCATTCAACATTGCCTCAAATTAGGCATCGTTAAAAGAGGATAAAAAAAAACAAATAAAAAAAACATCAATAAAATAAAACAAAGAAAAAGGTAATAAGCAGGAAGCAAGCTCAGGCGCCTCCCCCGGTGCAGAAAGGTGCAACCTAGTAAAAAAAGTGTCTACGGTGGTAAAACACCTAATATAATAATAAACTTAGTAAAAAGAACATTACCATCTGGCGACTGCCGACTTGGGCATGGGTCGCCGTATACCACACGGCCTACTAGTAGGCTATATTATAAAACAAGGGAACAAATAATGTGCAACTAACAAATAACAACGATTAAAAATAACGAGAAAAGCAAGAGGACAAGGAGGAAGCATGCTCCGGCGTCGGGGTTGGGCCTGCCGTCGCTCGGCGCAGGAACATGCAACCACCTCAAAAAAGAAGCACGAAAAAAGATCAAATCAAGTGGATGAGGCCTAGCCTCATCCAAAAAGTCGTTAAGTCCACAAGTCAGTGTGCACGAACTCGTCCTGAGTACAAGGGACAAGCGGTAGTAACTACGCTTGTCCCGGTACCGGGACAGGTAACGTGCGCGAACATCAGCCAAACTGAAATATTCAACAAGAATGTGCCGAACAATCTGGGTGACACAGCAGTCTTCACATTAGGGCGCAGGCGAGCGCTCCATCAAATGGCGGTGCGTCCCGCGAGTGTGTCCAATACGGAGACAATGGAAAGAAACCTCAGGACGTCACGGATTGGGGCGTAGTTCAATTGGAACAGTAGCGGCGCAATGGCATGCAACTTTAAGATCCCCTCGACCGTCTCCGATCGTCTTTGCCAAGCTGCCCGTATTCCTGCCATGTAGTCGGTGTGAGGAAGAGCGAAACGCTGATCCGGTCGCCCAGTACTCGCGGACTCTTTGGCGTCCGGATCGGCGCGCTCATTCCCCGCAATTTCTACATGTTCATGAACCCAGCAGAAGATATCTCGACCCCCGCACGGCTCGCGAATACTGTGGCGTCAAGGATATCGCAAACCAGAGGGTGCGGAGATTCCAATGCTCCGAGAGCACTCAGGGCGCTTTGTGAGTCGCTATAAATCACAATCCAGTCTTCGAACCGGAAACATCGCGTAATCTCCAGTACCGAGTGGTGTATTGCCACTATCTCAGCCGTGAAGACATTCAACGACTGGCAGAGCCACGCTAACTTCAAACAGAGGGGATACGACGTGGAAACCTACCCCCTCTTGGGACTTGTAGCCATCCGTATACACTGGCACGGTTCCAGTATGATACGAAGTGCCCTCCAAAAAAGTTGAAAGCAATACTCCTGGCGCTGTACAAGCTTTGGGGGCAGAGACTTGGCGACTAATAGCCCAAGGTGGTACACTCCAGGGTGACGTCCTGGGCAGAACCAGGGCGGTACCGGCCCGAGATCTATACCGAGCTCTAAAGGAGTTTCTCAGCCATAAAACCAAAGGGCTTAGGGTATGACTGACGTCTCTCGGGGGCATAGGAGGCACTGTTGAAATCAGCTGCGGATGCAGTGAAAGCTGTTGGCGACTAAGGGAGGCGCCGGGCTCGCGCATACAGGGGGATAATGCATTGTGCACTACGCAGAGCGAGTGGCATCTTCCCAGCATCGAAGGGTGGGCTCTCAATGGGGGGATTGCGGAAGGCAACGGTCACCAGGTGAAGGTCGGTGTGGTGGATCGAGTCCACCTTCCTCAATACACGCTCAGCTGCAGATGCATAAAACTAGATCCGTAATCGAGCTTCGAATGGGCAAAGGATCGATAAAAAAGTAAACCAATGTCCCTATCAGCGCCCAAAGCGCTGAACGTCATGGAACGAAGAATATCCATGGTGCGGGTACAAGCAAGAGTCCCTATAGCTGCGAATATGAGCCTTCCAAGTGAGGCATCGGTCGAATATAAGACCAAGGAAACGGTGCGATTCAACCATTTCCAGACCTACCCCATTGAGAAACAAGTCTGGGTCGGGGTGAAGCCGTGGATGGCGGCAGAAGTGCACCACCTTAATCTTGGTCAAAGAAAATCGAAACCTGTGCGCTTCGGCATAGCGAGAGACGCGGTTCAATGCCTGTTGTAGTCGACGCTCCAGAGTTGGCATCTGGGCCGCGCCAAAAGAGATCGGAAAGGCGTCCACATAGAGCGTAGCGAGAACATCTTCCGTCTGGTGAGACGCAATTTAATCCGGAATAAGAATCCAATGGCAAAGAGAATGACAGTATTCATTCTTTATTTCTTCTGGCTACGTTTACAGCAAAGACAAGCTCATCTTATGTCCTGATAAATTGAACAAAAATTAGTTTTAAATAACAAAATAATTAACATTAAGATTAATTAGGACTGTAAGGTACAATTATATATATATATATATATATATATATATATATATATATATATATATATATATATATATATATATATATATAGATATTTACATTCTATAGTGATAAATCATAAATGGTTAATTATTTAAACAAGGATTGAGAAATTGTGAGCATAGGGGAAGGGGGGTAAATTAATGAACAGCTAAGTGCCCAAAAGAATTTTTTATTTTAATTTTTAACAAATTGAAATCTTACCGGTCACACAAGTGGTAGAAACATGACTAAAGCAATGGAGAGCATAATAACCAACCAATCATTATATCTCATCGCTTTTTCATTGTTTCTTTCAGTCCGAAGGTGGAAAAGGGAAGTGGGGCACAAATGGGGGGGGGGATGAGTTGCTTCCCCTACTCAAATTAGACTGATAGGTTGCAGAAATTTAGGCCAAAAATGGTAACCTCGAAGCGGGTCAACCTACGATAAACACCGTAAGCTATGATGAGAAATGGAAAGCATGGGAATCCGAGGGCCTACCCTATACACCACTCCCGGGACAAGAATCTACTAAAGAGTAGATAAAACAAACAAAAAAAAGAAGGGTAAAGTATATACAAGGTGAAATATATACAATAATTACATAGGGGACTTACTTAAAAGGTCAGCCCCTAGGCTTTCTCTCTAGCGATGTGGACAACCCTAAACTTATAGGCTTGTAGGGCTAGAGCCTACTGAAAATGTCTGTTGTTCTTGCCCTTGAATATTGAAAGATAGAGGAGAGGCTTGTGGTCGACCTCCAAAACAAACTATCGTATTTTCTTACCATGACAACAGGAGAACAGTGAGAAGAGGAGGAGCGCTGGGTGATCCCTGACTGGAAGAGGGTCTCTCCCTACTTCTCAAAGGCAAGCCTAAGGCGAATGGGTACTGGATACCTTTTTGTTTGTATACGATCGGTGGTCATCAAATTAATGTCATGGAAGAGGGTGGAGGTACAACCGAGTTCATTAGAGAGAACAACCCGGTATCCACCCATGAGTTCCTGGAGTTGGGATAGCTGATCCTGTTGCAGTGTTTCAAACTCGTGGTGTTCTGACGAAGGAAAATCAATACTACCATCGGGTGTCAAAGGTAGAGGGAAGTTGCCCAAGTCTCCTTCCTCGAAGATGCTTCGTCCTTTCCTCCCAGGAGCCATAAGTCGGTCCAGGGTGGAAATTTCGTCTAGAACTTCCATTTGCTGCACCTGGGCCCTGCGATGATATTTTTTTACTAGGTTAGCATGATAGAGACGGGGTCCACGAGGAACCTCGATTGGATAATCTACCTTACCCCGCCTCTCAAGTACCTTATACGGGCCATTCCAGGTTACGAGAAGTTTACTGGTGTCACTGGGCAGGAGTACCAGAACTTCATCGCCCGGTTTGAATTGTCGGTGCTGTGATTTAAGGCTGAAATAATTCTTGTACCGGGGGCTGCTGACTTCGGCATGTTGGGCAGCAATTTTAGAACATTCGGCCAACTTTTCCTGCAGCTCGATGACGTACTGGAAGCTGGTCAGGTCGTCGTCCTGGAGGGTTCAATCTTCCCACAGATCCATGGACTGAGCGACCATATAACAATTCAAAGGCTGAAAACCCAGATCGATCACTTGGAAGTTCCCTGAGGGCAAATAGGGTTGGAATTAGGTACCTGTGCCATTCTATAGGCTTCTCCGAACACAACTTTCGGAGAATAGCCTTCAAAGGGACATGAAGTCTCTCTATCCTTACGTTTCCACTGGGGTGGAAAGGTATGGTGAAGATAGGTTTGAGACCCAGCAGCTTTTGAAGTTCTTTCATAAGATTAAATGTAAATTGAGTCCCACCGTCGGATAGAATTTCCTGAGGAATTCCCACTCGAGAAAAGATGGTAAGTAAGGCTTCGGCGACGGAAACAGAATCAATATCCTTCAAGGGCCCAGCCTCTGGAAACCCTATGGTAAAATCAATTAGGGTAAGGATAAACCTGTCACCGTCAGAAGATGTGAGAGAAAGGTCCCACCAGATCAATGGCGATTGATGCGAAAGGCTCAGTCACGATGGGCATTGGCTGAAGAGGCACTAGTCGCACGCGTCCTTTAGTCAAGAAGCGTTGGCACTTATCATAGGAACGGTAGAAAGCACGAATGTCAGACCCCATTCCAGGCTAATAGAATTGATCTGTGACCTTCAATTCGGTCTTCCTGTGAAAAAAATGGCAAGCCAACGGGCTCTCATAAACAACTGAAAGGATGACCGGGCGACACTCACGGGGAGCAACCAAATTCAACTTGCCTACCTTATTGGGGATGGTCAGATATTAAGCATTTCCGATAAAGGAGGCCGTCAATCCTGAGGAACTGGTAACTAGCCCCGTTTCTAACTCGCTCAAACTCCCCCGAGGTGGCTTTAGCTCGAACAGTATAGAGGGTTCCACAGGAAGTTTGCAGGCGACAAAAGTCGTCAGGCGTCACAGAAAGGGGCTAAAGAGCAGGCAGAGTTAAGGGGTGAATTTGTTTCATCTTCCCTGCCCTGGTCTGGACAGCACGAACATGGTTGAGTTTAGGTGCAGCGGGAGTTCCGGTGATAATGTAAGAAGTTCTCGGTGGAGTAACGGTTGCAGATGACTGAGGTGGAGCTAGGGAAGGTAAAGCTTTAGAAGTATTAAGGTCCCTAACTCACGGAATGTTTCCACCCAGTACACTAGAGAATTTAATTGGTGCTCTAATGACGTCCGTCCACCCTTCGAAGTAAGGGAAACGAAGGTAGCAGGATACGAAGGGGAATGAGTCAACTCGTCCCAAGTAGTCGGCCACGAAGACGTTCTTGCAGGCGGTGACGTCAGTGTCTTGCAAGACATCCTCAGAGACGACTACGCAAGAGCAACCAGTGTCCCTGATAATGATCGAAACCCAGGCCCCGTTAATAGTACCAGAAGCCTGGAAATGAGGGACACTTCGGTCGGAAAGACAGAATCCCACCTTAAAGGGTTTCGACGAAAACGAGCCATCCTTGAAGGCACCGGGGTTCCTTGGGCACTGCGGACGAATGTGGTCAAGCTCATCGCAGCCATGACACGTCAGGGTGGAGAAGGAATTCTGTGAAGTGCTCTTAGAGGTGGACAAAGTTGTCTTCCCCTTCCAAGACGGGTTGGACGGACGCACGAACTTCTTGGGATGAGAGCTAGAAGTTTTAGAAAGACCGGGGTGATCAGAAGTCCAATTATCCGCCAGCTGGATTGTTTCGATAGAGTAGAGGGTCGTCGTTCCTTGATGAAGGCACTCAGGTCAGAATGGAGGGAAGAGAGAAATTAGTCTAAGATCATAAATTCCTTGAGCCCATCCAAAGTGTTACCGACGCCGGAGGCTTCGAGCCATGCCTGAAATAATCGGGCTAGGTGAAATGAAAATTGCTGAAATATTTTCCCCGGGGAAACCTTAGTGCCACGAAACTCGGTGTGGTAGCCGTCCGGAGTTTTATTGAAGCCAAAGAGAAAGGCTCTCTTCAAAAGGTTGTAGTCCCTGGTGATGTCCAATGGCAGAGAGGTATATAATTCAGCAGCCTTACCGGTGAGTAAACTTCCTAACCTCACGGCGTAGCTCTCGGGGTTCACTTCGAGCAATTCAGTAACCCTCTCGAAGCGGATGAGGTAGGAAGGGATATCCTCTCCATCCTGGAATAGAGGAAGTTTAGGTCGACTCACCGGATCAGTAAACTGCACAGGAGCAGGCTGCTGGGAGGCGGAGATTCGAGCTAATTCAATCTCCTTCTCTGCTTCGATCTTAGCAAGTTGAAGCTGGTGCTCCCTCTCGCGCTCCTCCCATTCTCCCTCCTCTCTTTTAGCCTTCCTGTCTTCGTCCTCTTTTTTATCCTGTGCTTCTACTTCGATTGGGGCGAGCTGAAGTTTCCGTTCTTCTCCTCTTTTTTAGCCTTCCTGTCTTCTTGCTTCCTCTGGACTTTACGTTCTTCCCTTTTTGCTTGGCGGTCCTTTTCACGTTCCTCACGTTCAAACGCTAGTTGTAAGAGGACATACTAAGCAATTTCATTGCCGATAAGACCCAATTCGATTGCCTGATCCTTAAGTTCTTTAATGTGGGACATAATGACAGATACGAGAGTCATAAAAAAAAACTTAAAGTTAAGACGATAATGAGAGTTATACGAGTATGTTACAACCCCAAAATAAGTGAATAGGTTAACTCTGCAAAGAAGAAAACACGAGCCTTATGAATAGCAAACGAAAATGAAATGACACTCAAGAGTTAACTAAACAGACAAAAGAATGTTAAATAAAGGGGGGCAAAAATAATTTTAAAAGGGTTAAACACACGATGGGGACCACACAAATTCCACACAAGAGGCAATAAACAAACTTGTTTAAAAAAAATGATGCTCAAAGTAGTCAAATGTAAGTAGTACAAAGAAACAGGGCAAGAAAAACAAACAACCGTGAATACGAGGTGTATAGCAAACTTCAGAAGATACCCCCTGCAAGTGTCAAAAGATTAATAAGTTAATACAAACAACGGTAATACTTCAGATTCGGGGCGCACGGTAGGTGGCGCTGTTAGTAGGCTACAATTTTGGGCTACAATATATCTCTTATGACGTCAGACGGTAGCTTCAGATATGACCAATCACGGCGTTATATTTTTTTGTTGTTTTAGGGATTTGTAACTTTTAGTCTGTATTATTTACTAAATATCTGCGTATCTGCTCGTTTATAGTTTTTTTCTGAGTTAGGTAAGGTTTCTTGATGTCTTATTGTTTTTGTTTTGTTTTCGTATTTTTTGTTTGCTGCGAACGATAACAGCTTCTTACTGGCAACATCGTAGCTTATAAATAGGACCCGTTTTGCGAATGTTTTTCTTTCGTTATTGCGTTTTCGTGCTCTCCACGTGCTTCTTCGTTATTCGAATTCGGCTTTAGTTAGTATAATCGCGAAAAACTTTTAGATTATTTAGAGGCGCATAAACTAATCAAGAAACCTATAAAAGTAAGAATTGTTTGTTATTAGGTTAGGTTTTTCTGCCAGTAAAAAGCTGTTGGGGGGGGGGGGACCCAGTAAATTCCAGGGGACTGCTCGTGGGGGAGATATCACTGCGGGGGGGGGGAGGAGATACCACCCTGCGATGATCCTGAGTTTCAATCAATTGGAGAAGGGGGGGCAAATACCAAAAAAAATATAACGCCGTAATTGTTCACATCTGATGCTACCGTCTGACGTCATAAGACCTATTGTAGCCCAAAATTGTAGCCTATAAACAGCGCCACCTATCGTGCACCCTAAAACTGAAGTGTTACCCAAACAACAGCTAAGCAGAGCCGTAAAAAAAAATAATGAGGCAAAGGCAAACCTCTGTAGCGCAAGAGCTAACAAAATCTTATGCACAGTAGGAATTTACTTCTGGGCCACAGCAAGTGAATGCGCGCTCGAGGCGACTTAAACACCCAAGCGAAAAAGCACCACAACCTAACCTGACAACTTAAACAGGAAAAAACAAATACTGGCTAACTAAATCTTGGCAAAACCTAATCCTGGCAAGATCACCACGTATGTAAAGGCTGTCGCGGAACCCGGTTCACACGGCCCAAATAAAAATACACACAGAAAATTTATAGAAGACCAGGGATCTAAAGGCCTACAAGAAATCCAACAGAATTTATCGGGACGGTGCTAAATTACGAGGTATCCACAAGGGGTTAAATAAATACACACATGAAAAAGTATTTTGGGTAAACATGTAGACGAGCGGCCCGGCCGAAAAAAATTATTTTTGTGTAAATATTATCGTTCACCCGTGTTTGAATATTCATGCCCGTTTGAGTTTTCTTCAAATGATAGCTGCCGCCCTTTTTTGTATTAAATAAATGCCCGAAAGTAAACAAACCGAAAACGCTGTTTACGTAGGCCATTTCTTTTTTACAAAATTGCCCGAAAAAAAAGCAAACGAAACACGCTGTTTCCGTACTAATTGCAATGGTTATACTTCCGAAATAGCGAAGAGGAAAGCCTATTTATTTTGCGCGGCTGCGTCCTATTCGAAATCTAGCTGACTTGAATCACGTTTTATTTTCGAGCATCTAAATTCAAAGTTAGGGTTCACATCTAATTCTCGGCCACAAATGTCGCATTCGCTTTTAATTCGCACTAAATTATGAACATCCAAACAGGTGTTTAATTTATCTTTATCAGAAACTAGGGTTAATAATTCTGCAATAGACGACGGACAAAGTTGACAATTTGATGCTATTTTCACGTCTGATTGATCATTTTCAAACTGCGTAAAAGGGAAATGTTTGACACTCAAACTGCTAAAAAACAAGTAATTCCTTGAAATGATCTAGCTAATTACATTTAAATGTATAAAAAAAGGTAATAAAAATAGTAAAATGGGGAAAAATATATTGACAAATAAAAATGACTCCGAATGAGGATAATAAAAAGCTATTAAGTGGGGAAAAAATTGAAATCAAGCATTTCTGACGTCATACCCCCCCCCCTCCAACCCATATTATAATTCGCAAAACGATTAAAGAAGCTGACATGATGTAGTTAAAGCATTCACCTCTGTAAACGTTAGAACATTATAACAATTAGGATTATGTACTGGGGGGCTGTGCCCCCCAGACCCCTCCCCCCTAATTTAATGAAACTCAGGATATTCATAGTGTGGTCCCCCCCTTGTGTTTACCCTCACACGAGCTGTCCCCTTAAATGTAAGCTAAAAACGTGAAACAATTTGGAAGACGGACGAAAATAGTACGTTTTATCGGCCGGGCCGCTCGTCTACATAACTACCGTATTTTGAGTATTATTTACACCAAAATTAAAATGAAATAAATTAACTGTTAACAAAATATACGGGGGTCATCAAACAATAAGAAAAGTCACAAATGCTTATCGCCATCGAACGATCAGAAGTTGTTTTAACCAAAAAAATATTCGTGCATACAAAAATGGGTTCTATGGATAAATTGTTTAAAGCCGAAACGAGACGCGCCGTTGAAGATGAAAATAGGCTTCTCTACTCTAGTGACAGGTGTTCCCGGAATAACCTTCCTGTCTTACGTCCCCTACCCGAGGGCCCAAAGTTACATGAATAACACTTAATTAATTTAGAGGGGACGTAAGAAGAAAGAGATACTTCAAAATACCTGATACCAGAGCAGTGAAGCAATAACCAACGACGGGAACCCAGGATAAAGAGGCTCAGCGATGATGAGGGAATTCGACCCAAGTTCACAAGGGTAAATGCGATGACGGTCTTCGGAGAGGAGAAACCCACATACGGCGATATCGGGCGAAAGGCGTCGAGAATTCGGGGAATGATGATTCGAAGGCCCAACGATCCAAGTGAAGGAATTCGAGATGACCGAATTCCCCAAAGAGGGGATGGCGAAGTGACTGGGGGAGAGCTTTCACGTGCGCAGTGTGAACGGCTTCCCAGAGAGGAACACTTGCAAACGTAACTGGAAGAGCCCAATTCGATGCAGCCGGCAGAGGGGCAGCGACAACGCTGGCAGGCCTCAATGGCAGAAATTCCTCACTGCACGATGGAATCCACTACGGGTCTCCGAAATGAACGTCAAAGTAACTGACGGACAACGATTCAGCGGAGCAATCAGCGCAGAATTCTCGCAACAGACTAACTTAAAAAGGTTCACGGCCCCATTTTTATCCTTCAGTCCTAAGGGGAAAAAGGGAAGTGGGGCACAAAGGGGGGGGGGGGAGTGAGTCGCTTTCCCTACGCAAATTAGGCTGGTAAGTTAAACAAGTTTAGGCCAAAAGTGGTAGCCTCGAAGAGGGTCGACCTGCGAAAACACCGTATAAGCTATGATGAGAACAGGAAAGCATGGGAATCCGAGGGCCTACCCTTTACACTTATATAAACTCGGTATCACAGTTGGGAGACAAAGATCAAAACTAAAGTACCTCAAATATTGAATATTTCAAGAAAACTAACACGACGTGGCCTTTTTGCCTATCTATAACAGAAGTGAGCTTTTTTCACTTTTCTTAAATGCTTATCTCATAAGGCCTCTTCTCACATCATTTGAAAGTGAATAAAATTTGAAAATTCCCAAAAGTAAAGAGGAGGTTTATATCCGTATGGGGGAGGGGGTGTAAAAGAGGTGAATGCCCTTGCTAAAACTGAAATTCGGAAGAGCGGCACAATATCACATCTCGCCCGGGGCCGCACGAGAAAATAGGTTGGGTTTCATCATCATCATCATCATCACTAACTCTATAATTTAAGAACGGGATTTTTTGTAGTAATTGAATAATAATTTCATCTTAGTTTGGTTATGACTTAAGTATATTTTAAATTTTTATCAAGGTAATTTCTAAGAATTTCTTTAGAGTTGAAAAAACAAAATAGTTTAGTTCAGAAAAAAAATATAATTATCCAATACTTTATAATGTTTCAAAAGAAAATGAATTACAATTGGTGAAGTTCAGAAAATTTATTCAAATTTAAGTAAGGCTGCTTTTTTTTATTTTATCTATAACTATATTTTAGCAAAGTGTTTTTTTGAAAGGGGCGAAATAGCTTAGAGTTCATTTTTTAAATTATTATAATTGGCGAAGTTCAGAAAGTTATAAAAATTTAACCATGGCTGCTTTTTTTAAGATTTTAAATTTCAAACTTAGTTGCGAATCGCAAGCTCCAGTGGCGAAGCCATTGCCTGGTTTCTTTTATAAGTTTAGTCTTATGTTTTTTTCTTATTTGTATTTTGCTTCGTTTTCTTTTCCCGTTGTTGAGGTTTATAAGTTTTTCTGTACTTAAAATGTTGCTTCGGGTGTGGAGTATTTTTATGTCTTCTTCATCTAATGCCGGTCTTGAGCATGTCGAAGTTATGTTCTGAGTGATATTTGCATTTGTAGATGACGTTATCTATCCTTCCCTTCGGTTCTGGAGAGTTATGAGATTCTTCTGCTTCCTTTGGTTCTTCTATTTGGCTTATTTCCTAGTTCCCGGATATTTTTGTCAGTTTGGTAGAGAAGAATTTTAATTTAATGGAGCAATTTTGGCTCCGAGTGTTAGAAGAGTCTTCACCCTCCCCCTAATTGTGGTTCCTTTCTATTTTCTAATGTATTTTTTAGAGGGGGAGTATTTTAAATTATTAGTTCCAGGTAGCAGGAGATAATCGATCTGGAGGCCATATTTTCTATGGGAAAATGGGTTACAGTTGTCTTCCGTGTAGTAGATTGATAGAGTAGATGGTAAAAAAGGTATGTTTATTTTCTTCCTCTATGTCCATTGGGAACTAAACGCTTTGCTACAATCTCTCTCTCTCTCTCTCTCTCTCTCTCTCTCTCTCATTCTCTATATCAGTCTTGCATCCATCAACTCTATATAGGAGGAAACGTGAGCTCCAAAGAGAAGTAAACAATCTGATGATTATAAAGAAAGGGAAGGTATGGGAGGGTTTGATTGATAGAATAGAGAGTGAACGGAACCCGGAACAATTCTGGCTAGCTGTCAAAAGATTACAGCATACTCCATCACCGTGGAAGCTAAGGATTAAGAGAGTCAATGGATACATAAGGAAAGTAGAGGATATAGAGGAGTTGTTCAGAGATCACTGGAGTCAGGTAGTGAATATCACGGGTGAAGATAATGAAAATTCTTGACGTAGAACACGGAACAAGGGTTATGAAAGAACTGAACCTCCATCTGGGCAAGACCTAGCTGCTCGAGACGATGGAAAGATAAAGATGGAGGAATTAAGGAAGGTAGTCCAGGCCTTCAGATAGAAAGCATCAGGGATATTGGGGCAAACGAGGCGAGCATGTGTAAGTCAGCTCCCGGAGAACGTAGTAAAGGGGATGTTGGAAATTTTCAATGCATGCTGGAACATCGGATACTTCCCGGATAGACTGAAAGTGGCCAAAATGTTTTTGTGCCAAAACTAGACAAGTCAAAAACGGCAGTCAACGCATTCAAACCCATCTCGCTTTTCAATTTTATAGCCAAAGTATTTGGAAAAAAAATGCATGCAGCACATTGATTGATCACCTAGAAAACAACCGTAAGTTTAACCCCCAAACAGTACTGATTCGGGAGAAAGAAAGGTGTGGAGATGGCCCTAGCGGTGATGACAGAGTAGCTGGACAGAGCAGAGTGAGAGTAAGATGGTTGACCTAGTGGCGCTTTACGTGCAGCAAGCGTTTGACAAAGTGTGGAGGGATCGTCTCAAATATAAACTGGTAAAGATAGAGCTTGGGGAGAAAATGACCAAGCTGTTATGCAGTTTCATTAGCGATAGAAGGGCTTATATGGTGTTCGGATGCTATGAAGGCCCCGCCTTTAATACAAAGGAGGGTCTCCCTCAGGAGGGGGGGGGGGCGTCTTCCCAGGCATCTACGCCATTTATACCAATGATCTACCGTTTCGCCCTAGACGAGAAACAGCATATGTTCAGTTCGCGGATGATGCCACCCAGATTATTGCGACCTCAACTCGAACATCAAGAAAGGTTGCCAAGAATACAGCAAAAGAGATCCTGAACTTAGATAGATACGAGAGGAAATGAAAGATAAAGACCAATAGTAATAAATTCGCAATGATACCCATCAACAGGAGGAAGGTAGAGAGCATTAGAGTTGAGGGCAAAATATATGAATATAAGGACGAAGCTAAAGTATTGGGTCTGAAAATAAGTAAAACCAGGTACAGAACACATGTCGTGGATAGGATAATAATAGCAAAGGTGAAGTTGGCACAACTAGAGAGGTTTTCACGGCTGTCGCCGACTCACAAGAGGAAAGTCTACATGGCAATAGTCAGAGCCACCCTACTGTACCCAGCTATTCCGCTACATAGTACTCATAAGCGTGTCATGATTAAACTTCAGAGGGTACAAAACTAGGGTATCCGATGGATTACAGGCACTAGATAAATGGACATGAGAAGGCAAGTAGAATTACATAGGGAAGTAAGAATGAAATCAGTCAATATAGTGTTACATGAGAGGACAATGGAAATCTGGAGAAAGAATAAGCAAGAGCTGAGAAATGGTTGGTAGGACAGACTGAGACTAAAAGAGGGAATTAAAATGAAAGTTCAATTCCCTAGTAGCAGGAAAAAGATAAAAACGAATCAAGTCCCAATGTTTGTGTAAGCCTGAGACTAATAAAAGAGAGAAAGTCGGTTTATACAGAAAGTGGAATTTATACAGAAGGGATGAAATACAATTTAATATCGAATATTTAGTCGAGAAAAGAAGAGTCGGAAGGTGATAGAAATTGTGAAGAAAAGAAAGGAAATGACCATCCGCTTACCTAGAACCTACACACACACACACACACACACACACACCTCACTAAAACATCCTTACACCTACTTCTAATTCCAACATTATACTGTCATATAAACTGCTAAATTCTATCTTCATACACCTTAAGAACCTTACGAATGATAATTAGTGATTAGAGATGAGCTAAGTGGTGAAATGTGTGGTAGATGTGATAGGTGTGGAGGAGTTTTCGAAGTTTTAGTTGCCCAAGTTCTTCTCCCATATTTTTCATTTTCTTGTGTTACCTTCTTGCCTCCAGTGTTCCCACTGTTGGCATTTTTTATCCGATTCTTCCTTTTATTATAAATATATCTATATTTGTTTTATTTCTTCCTCCGTCCTAGATTTCAATCCTTTCAAGTTTATTTTATGCTAACTTTGCTTTATTAATTTCGTTAATTTATTTTGTGGGGATTTCGCCTCTTTCGTCAAATTTATATTTTCGTTTATTTTTATTTTATTTCCTTTTCTTTTTCCTTTTGCGAACACTTCGCCTCTTTTGTTTATTTTTTATTTTATATTAATTATTTTTTTACTTTTATTTCTCTTTCTTCTGGTGGGCTCTTCGACTTCTTTGTTTATTTCTATTTTAATTTATTTCCCTTGTATATTTCATGTTTCTTTTTTTTCTTTAGATGGCATTTTGCCTCTTTTTATTGTTTGTCTTTCTATATATTTTATAGTCTTGTTCAATAGGTTATTTCCTCTTCTTGTTTTCATTTCTAGTCTAATTTGGTATTTCTTGTTGCGTCTATCCCGTCCTGTTATTGTATTTGTTAATTCTGGGCATTTAAATATTGGGTTTATCGTCTCTCTCGCGTACATTCTTCCGCTTAGGAACAATGATGACCTTGCAACTTTGTTTTGCTTCTGCTACAGGATAGCGATGTTGTCATTGTCTAGCATAGGGATTATCATTATTTCTCTTTTTTCCCAAGTCTTTCTCCCTAGCCTTTGAACTTCCTTATTAATTGGCTTTAGGCCTGCTCTTGCGCGCAGGACTGTTTGCTTAATACGGTCGTTTCTTCTAGCGCCAGCTATTACCATGGTGTCTGTGTTTTGTACTCTCTTCATCGTCTTGTGAGAGGTACAACTTGCCATCTGCGTTACGACTGCCGGGTACACTAGGACGAAGCGTACAAAGCCAGTGTATAGCTTGTTCTTGTTTGGCAGGTTAAGGTCTCGGAACCTGTAGAGTTTCAGAAATTGCTTTTTGGCTAGAGAGCCTTTGGTGTTGATATGGGTTTTGTACCCAAACTTGGTGAAAGGAAGACTCAAGATATTACTCTCTTCTGAGTAAAGGTAGGGTCGTCATTCACGATGACGTTGTCTATTTTTCGACGGTTCATTGGGATTCCTTTGAGTTTTTGGCGGTTAGTTTTTATCTTCTATAACCTTTCGTATTTGTTTATTTGAAACAATATCCCTTGCTTAAACTCTGGCGTTCCTATAGGAACTAGGGATGATTTGAATGATGTCATCTGCCTACTGCAGATACATCGTGTCGTGCCGTACCGGAGCTAGGAGGTGTATTGTGCACACGAGGTACATCAATGGACTCATATAGCCTCTTGTGGAACTCCCACCTCGAGTTCGAATTCGGGTCCTGTGACACCCTCGATGGAGATTTGGGCATTTCTCTCCATGATATAATCACAGAGGGCCCTTTCCAGTATTGGATTCAGCTGGAGGTTTAGGATCTTAAATTGTAGACCCCTCACCAAACCTTATTGAAGCCCTTTTGTACATCTCGCAGCACTGCATCTACGTATTTCCCCTCGGCTTTGCAGTGGTCGATTTTTTGGTTAGGAGGGAGAATTCGGTTTCCGTTCCTCGCCCCTTGCAAAACCCGTGCTGCTGGGGTTTGTGAGCTCCCAATTTGGGTAGTTGGTCTTAGAGCTGGTTAGTTAGGAGCGTTTCGTTGATTTTACCCACGAACTCAAGAAGAGAGATTGGACTGTAATTTACAAATTGATCTTGGACCTTACTAGCCTTGGGTATACAGATGGTTTTTGCCACCTTTAGACCGTCGGAGAAGTAACTCGTGTTCAGGGACGCATTGAAGATGTTGGGGATTTCCTGAATGATCTGTTGTGGGGCATTCACCAAATTGTTTTTGGTGAAGCCCGTCCAGCCTGGTGCCTTTTGTTTGAAGGTTACACAGTGGTCATAACGTCTTCCGTTGTTATTGGACGACCATGGTTAACCATCTCTCTTCCCATGCCCACGTAGTGGTGTAGATGGCTGAGGTCTATTATCTGATTCCGATCGTCAATCAGATAGCCGTCGAATTCCTGGTCGAACTCTTCATTGTCTTCTTCCGTGATAGAGAAGACATTCTTCCACTATGCTCTGAAATTTTCTTCCAGAGCAGCCGGATCCTCTATATATTTTCCATCATGTTTAATAATCTGAGCATTTTCTTTCATTTTTGTGCATACGTAAGAACTTCATTTCTTTGTCCATCTGGGCTGAGGTAGCGTTTTGTACCCGGTCTTGGGTACGCACTCGCGGTCCAGTTCAATGATAGGAGTCGTTACCTTTTCCAGTTCGTCATCGCTCTCCTCTAAGGTTGCCTCGCTTATTTCGGCTGGAGCGTATTGTTGGAAAAGTATCTTCTACCGGTCCCAGTCGGCACCGGTATAGTACTTACGCGGTGTGACTGGTAGCTGAATCGGCGCGAGTGAGTTGGTGGTTTAGATCGCAAAGTGGTCGAAAATTTCTGGCCTCTTTCGTTGGTCCTACCATAGTCTGCCACTCGGCATCTGGCATCGATGTCACGCCCTAAGAATGCCATTTTCCGGTGCCCGATTAGTGTGCAAAGGTTGGTAACGTGTAGGTAGACTCAGCGAGGGAGTTGATAGGCTGCTTCTACCGTGAGGTTCTCTACCAATGTGCGAATTTCAATTGTCACGAAGGATTCATCCAGTTCCGGGAGCTGTCTGAACGTGATGTTCCCTCTGACAGCTATCGCAGCACGATCTAACCTTTCTTGTGATATTCTTCATAAACACCCTGTAGCCTGGTATTTTAAATTTACATCTTGTGGGGTCACTACCATGCTTCGTTATCGGAATAAGTTGGGGCCTAGCACACAGAACATGCTTACATGTGCCGTTGCTTGCTCCTCCCATCCATCAACGTTGAATGTCAGAATCCTCAATCTATTGTTTACGCTCTTCATGCTGGTTTTCTTATATTGTTGTTTTTGGGTGATGCTACTTTTTCTTCTGTTCCTCTTCTTAAATTCGGTGTTGAAGACCTTCTCATACGTGTCATTATATAGAGAAACGTTTTGACGGTGTGGGAATTCCTCTACCACTTCAGCCTCGATCGATGCATCATACTCCTATTTGTAAATTTTGACCTTTATTCCATTTAGTATTTTAGCTTCGTCCATGCTTTCAGGAAGAGGGAATTTCTCTAATGCATATATGGTGAGATTGATCTCTCCTGCATCGAGCGGTTAGTTGGTAGATTTCTTCTCATTTTGTTTGTTTTGCTCTTGGTATCCTCTGAGTCAGAGGGGGTCTGTGGAATCCGTTGATCTCAACCATGTCCTCTTGTTTCTCTTTTTGGTCTCTATCTTCGGCTTAGTTTGTGAGGGTTTTGCAGCTGTGGCAAAAGCTTTTGGTTCCCGAGTTTTGGGTTCTATCCCGGTTTTCTTGTTCTCATTTGTTGTCTTTCTCCGTTAATCCATTTGGAACCATCTGCACCTAGAGGACGTCCCCTGATGGGGGATCGTCCAGGAACCACATTTGGCTCATCCCGTTTTTGGCGAGTATTTGGTTGCGCTGTTTTGCGAAACATCCAGGTTTAGTAAGATTCCTGACGTAGACATAGAGAATGCACGTCAGGATTTTTTGTTGAGTCTTCATTTTGTGTCTTTAGGTATGCTTTCTTTGTTTTGGTTTCATTGTACGCGGTTTTGGCTACCTGATAATAGGTTGTGTTAGACCTGCGTACCTCTTCTTGTTTTCTTTCGGGGGTTTTTTGTTGATTTTATATTTTTTGATTGAGCATGGCATGGTCATTGATATGTAGACCTTGCCCGCAGTTTGTGCAACTTTCGTAGCTATTGAGGGAGTCCTTTAAGTGGTAACCCTTTTTGGTGCACTTGAAGTACGTTTGCTCAGGCTCTTTACTATCTTTGGTAGCGTGTTGTTCCATTTCGTAGAAGATTTATCAAGGCGGTGTTCAGTTTTCAAATTATGATCTCGAATACATTCTCTCTACTTGACTTGTTCTTCCCGTTGATCTCCCGCAGGGAAATCATTGTGGTTGTCGAGGTCGAACCAGGGAAACATTCGTTTGAAAAATTTAAACGGTTCACGCATTGAACCTTATAAATGGGAAAACAAAATTCCCGCTTTGTATTAATCTCTTTCGTAAATTGGAAGATGGACTTCCCGCTTAGTATTCTCTCTTTTGTAAATGGAAAGTTAAACTCCCCAGTATTATATCTTGTAAATAAAGGAACGAAAATCCCAATGTACTCAGTTGGTGAAGGACCTTCCGAAACCGTTGCAGCCTGTGCCGAGTAGTGAGGTAAAAGGAAATGTGATAGACCTTTTGGATCACAAATCGTGGGGGTCACAGAGAGCGACATTGTTGAGTTGATGCTACGTGGGAGTTTCTGTTATTCTCCTTGTAAGACCTCGTAGGGAAAAGTTCACGCCATCGATGTCGCCTCCCAAAATTTACCTCCTCTGCCGAGAATATACATTCAGTATCGTGCGCTATTTCCGAGCTCTGATTGAGTGCTTAAAAATTTGGAATTGGACATTTGATATTGGACATATAAAAGTGGGGAATATAGTAGTAGAGGGTTTTAGTAGGAGAAAATGGTGGCGAAAATGGGGAAAATTATAGGAAAGGAAAATGAAATGTAGGATGAAAGACAGGTCCCTGGTGATAGGGCTTCTCTGGCTTTCTTTGCGTTTTGATATATATATATATATATATGTATATATATATATATATATATATATATATATATATATATATATATATATATATATATATATATATATATATATATATACATGACTGACAATGGATAATTTCATTAAAGCTTCGCACCACTACACGAACACGGCGCTAGCCGTAATCACCGAGAAGTTGGTGATTATATATATTATATTATAAGTATATATTATATATATATATATATATATATATATATATATATATATATATATATATATATATATATATATATATATATATATATATATATATATATATATATATATATATATACAGTGGTACCTCTACTTACGAAATTAATTCGTTCTGGGAATCGTTTCGTAAGTAAAAACGCTTTTTACCCTATAAATGCCCTAATCGGTTCCAAGCCCCTTAAAAATCGGACATAAATTTTTTATAAATTACAAAAATGCATCAAAACTTGTAACACATACATGTTAGAATTAAATTACTGCACAATAAACATAAAAATGAGAGTTGTGCATAATGTAAAGAATAAAGTTTTTTTCTTCTTTTTTACTTTAATGGTTCTCTTGCTTAACTGCTATCGTTGTCACCTTTCGCCTTCTTCAGTTCAGGTTCACTCTCAGCAGTGGTTTTTGCCTGACGTTTTGTAAAGATCCGATCCAAGGTCGTTTGCTTTTGTCGGCTTTTAACAATCTTTCGAAAATGTGCAAGGCAAACATCATCATAGTGAGCAATAGCCCGATTAGTGAACACTTTTTCTGGGTGATTCTGTTCAACAAAGCCCGAAACTTCATAGAATTTTTGTAAAATGTCTTTTATTCAAGCTGCCTCTTCTCCATCACTTTCTTAGGGCCCATAGTGAATAAAAGTTAATACACACACATAAAGTTGCAATAAACACTAACAAAAGCTGACGAAAAACTGTCCGAACACTTCGTGCTTTACTGAATTTCGCTAGCGTGAGACTGAGGCTTCGGTGATCCTCGTAGGCCGATGGGAAAACGAAGGGGATTCTGGGTATACGCACATACACACAGAGGTCCATCCTAGCCAATGGGATGCCAGGAAGATGCTGGGCAATAGCCAATGGTAGAGCAGCTCGGACGCGCCACTTTCAAACCAAGATACAGGATGCTACAAGTATGTTTACTTTCGGTGGACTCTGGGAGCTGTGAGTAGCAGCGCGTATTTTGAAATTTTTGCCTTTCGTATCCTGAAATTTCTTTCGTAACAAGAGGCAATATTTTTCCGAAGAAGTGTTTCGTAACCTAACATAATTACACGGATATATATATATATATATATATATATATATATATATATATATATATATATATATATATATATATATATAGATTCAATGATAACAGTCAGTGGAGACAATAATCACCAGGAGGAAGAGATTACAATTGAAGAGGAGTATGAAAGAATAATTGAGCAATTAATTACAGGTCAGATGATTAACATTCTATATAAGAAGATTAGGACTAAAAATAATGAGCCAAAATGGATGACAGATTAAATTAAGCATTATATTGGCATTAAAAAGGGCATTTATAGGAAAATAAAAAATGGAGAGGATCACTTAAGGCAGAGATATAATGAACTAGCAAGAGATATAAAAAGGTAATTAGAGTAGCAAGGAGAAATTATGAAATTAAAGTGGCAAATAGGGCAAAGGAAGATCCTAACAGTTTTTATCAATTATACAAAACTAAGGTTAGAGATAAAATAGGCCCACTTATAGATTCCAATGGGGAATTAGTGAGTGATAGGGACTCAATGGCTGGAATGCTAAATGACTTTTTTACCTCAGTATTTACACAGGAGGATACTCTAAATATACCCGAGGTGTCAATGATCTTTTGGGGTAATGATGAAGAGAAATTAAAGGATATCTTGATCACAAAGGAGATAGTGACAAAGGAAATTGCTAAAATCAAAAGTAGTAAAGCACCTGGTCTTGATGAGGTCTTTCCTAGAATTTTGAAAGAATGTAAGGATGTGTTAAGTGAGCCCCTAGCATGCATCTTTAGAAAATCATTGGAGAGTGGCATTGTGCCAGTGGCATGGAATAAAGCCAATGTGATACCTATATTTAAGAAAGGGGATAAAACAAATATGTCTAATTACAGATCGGTAAGTTTGACATCAGTGGTAGGGAAAATGATGGAATCTATTATAGCAAGGAATATTAGAGATCATTTGGATAAGCATAAGTTGATAAAAGAATCACAGCATGGCTTTAGTAAGGGTAAATCCTGTCTGACTAATTTGCTGTCTTTTTATAGTAAGGTGTATGAAGCAGCAGATAATGATGAAAACTATGATATTTTATACTTGGACTTTAGTAAGGCTTTTGATCGAGTGCCACACTTACGGCTTCTGAGCAAAGTTAAAGCACACAGGATTGATGGCAGTATATTTAGGTAGATTCAGTCATGGCTTGGTGACAGACAGCAAAGAGTTAGTATAGATGGAGTTCAATCTGAGTGGGGGTGTGTTATCAGTGGAATTCCGCAAGGATCTGTTTTGGGTCCCTTGCTATTCTTAATTTATATTAATGATCTTGACATATGTATAAGTAGTGACCTGAGTAAATTTGCTGATGATACTAAGCTAGGTAGGGCCATTAGGGCTGATTCTGATGCTGTTGTAATGCAGGAGGAATTGACCATTTTGTCCAATTGGGCCGAGAAATGGCAAATGAAGTTTAACATAGACAAATGTAGTGTACTTAGTATAGGTAGAAATAATCCATTGAATAGTTATAAATTAAATGGGAGAATTTTAGGGAAGACCGATTGTGAGAGGGACTTGGATATTTTGGTAAGTTCAGACCTTCGTCCTAGAAAGCAATGCCTAAATGCTAAGAATAAAGCTTATAGGATTTTGGGATTCATTAGGAGAAGTGTAAGCAATAAGAGTGCTGAACTCATTCTAAAACTGTATCTGGCGCTAGTTAGGCCTCATCTAGAATATGCAGTACAATTTTGGTCACCATATTATAGGAAGGATATTGATTTTCTTGAGTCTGTGCAGAGAAGGATGACAAAGATGATTGGTGGGCTAAGGAACTTACCTTATGGTGAAAGGCTCAGAAAACTAAATCTACATACATTGGAAAGGAGAAGAGTCAGAGGGGAATTGATTGAAGTCTTCAAATGGTTAAAAGGATATAATAAAGGGGATCTGGGTAAGGTTCTTATACTAAGTGAACATGACAGGATACGTAGTAATGGGTTTAAGCTTGATAAGTATAGTTTTAGGAAGGACATTGGGAGGAATTGGTTTAAAAATCGTGTGGTAGATGAATGGAATAGGCTTACTAGACATGTGATAGAAGCCTCCTCTCTGGGTAGTTTTAAGAATAGATTAGATAAATATATGGATGAAGTTGCTAGATGGGACTGACTTTTTTTTATGTACATATGTATATATTTTTCTAAGGAGTGGGGAGATTATATTTTGGGGTTGCATGAATGGACATAATCCTCTGGATGCATTTTATGTATATTGTAGATTAGATCTGACGAACTCCTGTAAAGGGTGACAATGTTGATGACTTTTCTCTGGTAAGAAATCTTTTGTGTGTTAACTGGAACAGGAGCTGCCAAGTGTAGGCCATGAATGGTCTTTTGCAGTCTCCTTCTTTTCTTATGTTCTTATCTAAATCAAAGACACCCTGCATGGGATAATCATCTCAAGCATGAACCTCTGCAACAAGCAACCGCTTTCAATAATTATATTGCCCAATTGGATCTAACTATAGCAACTCCTCTAGGTCTTAAAACAAGATATGACCTAAGAAAAAACTCTTACTCAACTATTGACCTTACTTTAGTATCAGCAATTCTTTTGGATAAAACTGAAATAAACTTGGGTAGAGATCTCGGCTCAGATCATATCCCAATCCTTATCCATTTATCTGAACTAATAACTGTATCTAACATAGGAAAAAGACCAGATTGGAAAATAAAAAATAACAAATGGTCAGAATGGATAACTAATTTTACTCCAATTCAAGCTGACATATCTCAAAATCCACTTGAAGAATTAGATGAAATAATAGAAAATATAATAGAAGCCAGCAAATTAACTTTCAAACTAGGTATTAACCCTAAAAGCACTAAATATAACAAACCATGGTGGACAGAAGAATGCAGCAAACAGGTGGCTCTGAGGGAGAAGGCTAAACGTACTAATGAAAGAAACTTCACTCCACAGAACACCATAGCCTTTAATAGACAAAAAGCTATAGCACAAAGGACAATTAGAAGAGCAAAAAAAATATCTTTAACATAACATAATTTCACGGATGACAAAAGCCACAAGGGCCTATCAAAGGTCATCCGCATCCATCAAAACCCACCCACAAAAAGCACCATCACTAAAGTCCCCCACAATATAATATAACAGATGACAAAAGCCACAAGGGCTCATCATAGTTCATCCGAGTCAAACGGCCTCTTTTTTAAGGCACCCAAACTCCCAGGAAAACTACATCCAGAGGATTGCGTCCAGAAACAAGGGTATCACCAATCAAGGCTTGTCAAGAACTAAATCATGCAGCTATAGATATATACAAACAATATTAATATATACAAAACTTAGGAACCATCACAACCTTCCCTCCCCATAAACTCATCCAACTTACTCTTAAATACATTTAAATTTGGACTACCTACTACCCTCTTCGGCAATTTGTTCCAGAAGTCTACCACTCCATTGGTGAAAAAAATATTTTCTTAAATCCAACCAACACCCTTGCTTTTTAATTTTCAAGTGGTGACCCCTAGTCCGATTTCCATCATCTAACTCCAAAAACTTGCTAACATCCAATTTATCTATCCCAGAAATATTTTTAAAGAGCTCAATGTTATCTCCTCTCACACACCTCCTTTCGAACGAGAACATATTTAATACCCTCAGTCTATCTATATATTCAAGGTGCCTCAGGGAAGGAATAATCTTTGTTGCCCTCCGTTGCACTGACTCGAGAAGGTTAATATCGTGTCTAAAATGTGGGGACCATGCCTGTATACAGTACTCTAGATGTGGCCTAACATAAGAGTTATAGAGTTTAAGAATAACCTCCTTACTTTTGTAACTGACATTTCTCTTAATGAAACCCAGCACTCTATTTGCCCTATTTCTTGCTTCCATACACTGCTTAGAAAACCTTAATGACTTATCTATTACTATTCCTAGATCTTTCTCATCCTCTACTGAGCTCAGCCAATGCCCATCCATTTCATAGTTAAATTCTCTATTATTTTTTCCCATGTTAATAACTTTGCACTTATCAAGGTTGAAAGTCATTTGCCACTTATGTGCCCAGGATAACAATTTATTTAAATCCCCCTGCACTTTAAAATTATCATCAATATCTTTAAGTACTAGACATGTGATAGAAGCCTCCTCTCTGGGTAGTTTTAAGAATAGATTAGATAAATATATGGATGAAGCTGCTAGATGGGACTGACTTTTTTTTATGTACATATGTATATATTTTTCTAAGGAGTGGGGAGATTATATTTTGTGGTTGCATGAATGGACATAATCCTCTGGATGCATTTTTTGTATATTGTATATTAGATCTGATGAACTCCTGTAAAGGGTGACAATGTTGATGACTTTTCTCTGGTAAGAAATCTTTTGTGTGTTGACTGGAACAGGAGCTGCCAAGTGTAGGCCATGAATGGTCTTTTGCAGTTTCCTTCTTTTCTTATGTTCTTCTTATGTTCTTAAGTACTTTTTAAAAACACTCTCATCACCAAATAACCATATTTTGAAAGAAAACTTCAATATTCACAAAAAAGCTGTCATAGAATTTATGTGGACTACCCGAAACAAACCGCCTTATCTTATTACTATAGAGCTATCAATCTATGTAATAAACTTGGCATGGACCACTTCATATATAGGCAATCCTATATCAGTAATATACCACCTTGGGAAAACATGAAATTACCGATACAATCGAATTTACCAATAACTTACCCAAAATCAATATCAAATATTAGCAAAACACTAATAGAAGATTACATCAACAACAATTTTACTGGAATCCAAAAAATATTTACCGATGGATCGAAAGTACTCCTAAACGATAAATACTCATGTTCAGCTGCTATCTCTATTCAAGACTCTGGTCAGTGTTACTCTTGGAAATTGGATGGAGATCATACCCTACTTTTCACTGAACTATTTGCCATTAAAAAGGCACTTAGTCATTGCAAAAACTACTCTGCCACATCTGCTGTTATACTTACTGATTCACAATCTAGCCTCTATATATTAGAAGACCACAGAACAAGCCAAACATACTCAAACCTAGTTAATGAAATATCATTGTGGTATTCCCTTCCGAGCAACAATCATAAAATAAATTTTCAATGGATACCCTCTCACATAGGGATAGTGGGAAATGAAAAAGCAGACCTATTAGCTAAAACCTCCCACAATTTTAATAACATTGAAACCACTCCATTCTTTAAAAGCAAAATTGTAAACTTATTAAGAGAAAAGATACCAAAAGAATATTCCTCTATTTGGGAAAGATCTGTAATTTCTACTCAATTGGGTGAAAAAAAAAAAAATCAAACATTTGCCATGGTCATTTGATAAACATAGGAGACTTGAAACTTCACTTGTCAGACTGAGATCAGGACATGTAGGCTTAAATTGCTACCTAAACAAAATTAAGTTAAAAAACTCACCAAATTGTGATCACTGCAATTTACCTGAGACAGTAAAACATTTTCTATTAGAATGTCCCGCTTATAATATAAAAAGACAAAAACTGATAGGCAATCTAAGCTTACTGAATATAAAAAATATAACTCTCAAAACCCTTTTGGGAGGAGGTGGTTTCAGCCCACATACCCAAGAAAAGATAAAAAAAATACTTCTTAAATTTCTTGCTTCTAGTGGAAAATTATAAAAATTATAAAACTAAAACTGCTTAAAAATAATGAATATATTACTATTATAGGTACCTAGTATACACCAACTTGATTATCACAATAACTATAAATAACTCAATATCTATAAACTAAGTCGGCTTGATCAGTCACTATTTTACCTTAATTACCCGATTAACAAATTTAACTTGTCTATAAATACCTATGTAAATGTTACCTTTGACCAAATCCAGTCAAGAACATATTTCTGGTTCAAATATTAAGGAACTAACAAGGTTCCACTTCTTTTCTGAAGCCCTATGGAGAGGAGCCCCATAGGTGAAGATTGGTGTGGTTTTCTATTCTATTAACTATAACTATCACTTTCAATTATCTCAGGAAGCAGATGTAACTCAAAATTAATAAATATCTTTAAGCTTATTTATACAGGTATTCACCTTTAAAAGAGGAATCAATAAGATTTTACATATTAAAATTAATTAATAAGATAAAAAAAAGGAAAGAAAAGAGAGAATCATTAGCTCACCTAATTATAATATAAACTCATAATTATACCAATTATACAGTGCAGCAAACTGTTTAGTGTCTAACTCCCTTAGACCCACTATCATTAACACACCTCCAAAAAAACGTGAATTAATGAAGAACAAATAAAAAATACTGGTCTGGTAGGAAGACATACTCCATCCAAGAGGAGTGAACCCCTCCACGAAAGTTAAAAAAAAAAGCAAAAAAAAAAGCAGAGCGGAAAATATCTGCCGTAGTTCAGAAAAAAATTGAAGATATTCTAGCGAAAGGAAGAATTGTTTGACAAGCAGCCTTTTACCTTTTTTTCTCAGGTGAGTGTCGTTGTTATTCTTTCTTTAAATAGCTGTTAACTTCAATTAACCATACATTTGCCAATTTCCAATCATTAGGTATTTCCACAAACTAGTGATCTAGTATATATCTTCTTAAGAGCTACTGCAATACTATCTATACCTTCTTTGAGTAACCTAGAATAATTCTTGTCTGGGCCTGAGACTGAATAGTGTTTAACTCCTAATATAAGCCCTTTAATTATTTCCCTGTTTACATTAATGATATTCAACACTACTTCCCTTGACCTAGAATTATCATCAATTAATCCATGTGGATTCTCTTGTGTAAAGACTGAAGAAAAATGATCATTAATAACCTCTACTATTTCCTCATCAGATTCCTTCAAAACTCCTTCATATCTAATAGGCTCTATTTTATCACTAACATAACATAACATAACATAATTTCACGGATGATAAAAGCCACAAGGGCCTATCAAAGGTCATCTGTATCCATCAAATCCCACCCACATAATGCATCCATAGGATTTTGTCAGATCATGCATCTACAATATACAATTTAACAATCCATAGGAATGTCATAACATAACATAACATAACATAATGTCCAACCATGCATCTACAATATATAATTTAAAGCCTCCATAGGAGTCTGTCAAAAACAAAATCAAAGTCCCCAAAATATACAATAAAAAGAAACTGCATCCACAGGAATGAGTCAAGAAACATATCCACATACCAAAGAGTAATAAATTACCCCTCCATCCCCATATGATCATCCAATCTGCGCTTGAAAACATTCAAGTTTGGGCTGTCTACAGTCTCAGGTGGCAAACCATTCCAATAATCCACCACTGTTAGTGAAAAAATATTTTCTAACATCCAGTCTGCATTTCTGTTTTTTAATCTTTAAGTGGTAGGCCTCTAGTTCTATTACTACCTTCTAACTCAAATAACTTGCTGAAATCCAATTTATCCATCCCAGAAAAGATTTTAAAAAGCTCAATCATATCTCCCCTCACACACCTTCTTTCAAATGAAAACATATTTAATACCCTCAGTCTATCTTCATATTCAAGGTGCTTCAGGGATGGTATTATTTTTGTTGCCCTCCTTTGTACTGACTCTAATAAGTTTATATCATGTCTAAAATGTGGTGACCATGCCTGTATACAGTACTCTAAATGTGGCCTGAGATAAGAGTTGTATAGTTTAAGGATGACCTCCTTACTCTTGTAGCTAACATTTCTTTTAATGTAACCCAGCACCCTATTTGCTCTATTTTTTGCCTCAATAAACTGCTTTGAAAATTTCAGTGACCTATCTACTACTACTCCTAAGTCCTTCTCATCTTCAACTGAATTAAACCAATACCCATCCATCTCATAGCTAATTTCCCTATTATCTCTCCCCATGTTAATAACTTTGCATTTATTAAGGCTAAAAGTTATCTGCCACTTCTGAGCCCAAGCTAACAACTTATTTAAGTCACCCTGCACTTTAAAGCTACCCTCAACCTCTTTGACTACAGCTGCCAATTTAGTGTCATCCTCCACTCTGACCTCACTCCATTCAGTACAACTCTGTTTCCTATTTTTTAGCCATTCATTTATCCAATTTAAAACATTCCCACATATCCCATGCAGCTTTAATTTATGAACTAGTGTTCTATGTGGAACCTTATCAAAATCTTTGCTGAAATCTAAGTAGATCACATCAACTTTCTCACCCCTATCTAATTCTTTAGTTACATAATCCATAAAATCCAGTAAATTAGTTAAACACAATCTACCTTTTCTTAAACCATGCTGAGCTTTATTAATTAACCTGCTACTCTCTAGATGATCAGAAATTCCCTTCTTAACCATCTTCTCAAGAATTTTACAGACTATAGAAGTTAAGCTTACCGGTCTAAAGTTATTTGGGTCCTCTTTGCTTCCCTTTTTAAAAATTGGCACTACATTTGCCAATTTCCAATCATTTGGTATTTCTCCAGCCTTTGTGATCTAATAAATATCTTCTCAAGAGCTACCGCAATGCTTTTTACACCTTCTTTGAGTATCCTAGAATGAATGTTGTAAGGGCCAGATGCCTTACAGTATTTATCTGCATTATAAACCCTTTAATTTCTTCTGTCTATATTAATAGAGTTTATCACTACTTCCCTTGACCTAGAATAATCATCAATTAATCTAACTGGTTTCTCTTCTGTGAATACTGCAGCAAAATGATCATTAAGGACCTCTACTATTTCCTCATCAGATTCTTTCAAACCCGTTTCATATTTAATAGGCCCTATTTTATCACTGTTAGATTTATTATTGATTCTATAATAGCTAAAGAATTTTTTAGGATCTCTATAATTATTTTTAGCTAAATTAATTTCTGCTGTCCTTTGGTCTTCTTAATAATCTTATTTAGTTCATTTCTGGTTGACCTATTTTTTATCTGAAACTTTATTAGCTATTTCTTGATTGCACCATAATGGTTTCCTACATTTCTTCCTAATAGACTTCATTGGAATACACTGTTCCTGAACCATGTTTAATATAGTCTTAAAAATATCCCACATCTCATAAGTATTCTTTCCATGGAATTCTATATACCACCTAATCTGATTTAGCATGCTGCTGTAATTTATCCTAATCTCCCCTATAAAAATTTGCAATTTGTGTGGAGTTTGTCGTTGTTCTACCCTTAACTATTTGCAAATTATACCGAACCATCTGATGATCACTGTTTCCCAATGATTCCCCTACACTCAATCCTTGAACTAAGTGATCATCATTTGAAAGAATTAGATCTAATATATTGGCACCCCTTGTTGGCTTATTAACAAATTGGGTCAAAAAGTTATCCTCAAAACACTCCATAAACTTACAACTTGCTCTATCTCTTCCTATCATATTTTCCCAGTCTACAGAAGTTAAATTAAAGTCACCAAGAATAACTGTACCTTCTTTGCATCCTTTACTTATTTCCCTAATCATTAACTCATCGATACAATCAATCTGTCCTGGTGGTCTATAAAAAGCTCCCAAGTGTATTTTCCTATTTTTACCAACCTTAATATCTATCCATAATGATTCACCTTCTCCTTGCTTTATAGAGGTATTTAGATTTGAAGGAATGCTATTTCTGATATAAATAATCAACCCACCACCAGTCCTATCTCTCCTTTGACTAATGTACATAGTATAACCTTCTAGTTCAAATTCACTGACATTATCATTAAATATATTTTCATTAACCCATGATTCAACTATACATATTATATCTATATCTTCATGAATGATATAACTAAATAATTCATCCCTCTTATTTCTAAGACTATGAGCATTTGTGTAAAGACAACTCAGCCCACCTATCCCTGAAGCACCTGAGGGCCTATCTCCTCGGCATCTCCTTTCTCTCCTTCCCCGACCCTGTACTCTTGTATTTCCCCGACCACTATCACTACTCAAGTAATTTAACCCTAAAGCACTTCCATTAGCCTGCCTAACTTCTACAAATCTGTATTTGCTTCCTTTCCCTGCCTCACTTTGAGCCATTAAATTTCCCTGACCACTATCAAAACCTAGTTTCCCGCCTCTAAAGACCTAATAACACTATCTAATTCCCGCCACAAAACCTCAACCCCATCTCGGCTCAGATGGAGTCCATCCATCGCATACAAACCCTTATTCCCATAAAACCCACTCCAAACATCTACAAATACCAATCCTGACTCCTGGCACAAACCTTTCACATATTCATTCAACCCCATTGCATGAGACAACCATTCCATCCCCACATCCATTCTCGGAAGCACACCTGAAACAATGCCTTTTACTCTACTTTCACACATCCTTTCAATCAGCCTTTTATACCGCTGTTGTAACTCACAAGTACCCAACTTCTTTACACAACTGCTTCCCTCTCACACCCAGATACCAACCTATCATACCTCTCACACACATCATTTACACCAGCACCCGGCAGACAAACTCACACTCCCTTCCATTTACTTTCACTCAACTTCCTATCTAAATACCTAATCTGAGAGTCACCCATCACAATCACCTCAGTCATTCTCCTATTCTCTCTAGGCCTAGTATTACCCTCCCTCCTGCTCTCACTCACTCGACCTCCTATTCTACTTTCAGGCACGGCCACACCAGACAAAATCTCTTTCAAATTCTTCCTCTCTCAGGGCATCAAATCTGTTAGTTATCCTAACAGGTTCCATGTCCCTCTCATTCACACACCTAACCTGTCCTAACTTATCTATTCTGTTCACTTTCACCCACCACTCATCATCACTTACTTCACTTACTGCTTTCTCTCCAGTCCCTGTTCTAGGCCTAACTTCCTCCCTCCTGGTTCCAATCTGACTCTTCAAACGTACACTTGCATCTCTTCTCACTTCAAACACTAAATCGTTCAGTCTCAAGCATTCCGCACGTAATCGACTCACCTCCTCAGTCAAAGCACATACACCGCACTCACACATTCACTCTCCTCTCTACACCACAGACATCACACACTACATACACACTACTTTCAAAAGGCATACTCTCTACATCCAAACAGTCAGCCATACTTAAACAAGAACAATAATAGAAACAAAAACTTACGAACAACAAGAATTTGACCCAAATTTGTGCGCGCAAGTATAAAACCTACTAATCAAGATGGCCACTGAAGTAAACAAAAGTCACTTTCTCACCAAAGCAAAATAACCACAATTTATACAAAATAACCACAATTTAACTTCGTTATATTAACCAAATATACGATCTAATAACTTATTAATTTTGTTTACTATGTCACACACTAAAGTATAGAAAATAATCAAAATATTCCGAGAGCTCTACGAAACATGTGCTACCTTTTCGAAGGTCAGTCGAAGACTGGATTTGTCATTAATTCTATAATAGCTATAGAATTTTCTTGCATTTTTATTATTATTTTGGGTAAATATTACGATCAGCAGCGTGAACGATTAGACGTAAATTATTTCGTCCGTGTTCCAATATGTTTCACCTTTTCGGAGTAAATTCAGGGGACTGCTCATAGGGGGTTTAAACACTGCTGGGGGGACCCCCTTACCATGATGCTGAGTTTCAATCAATTGGGGGGGTATGGGGTCTGGAGGGCACAGCCCTCCAGTATATAATTGTTTATAGAATAATGTTGTAACATTTTTATTGAACCAAATCATTTCTGGATGGGTGAATGCGCAAAAGTATACTTTTTGGGGCGCATTGCCCATCTTTATATTTACCCTATTTTGAGCTAAATTAATTTATGCCACCCTTTTGCTCTTCTTAACCCCTTCCCTACGATTACGAAACAGCTTTCATTAGGCCTACTATTGCGCGTGTCATTTCTGGTTGACCTATAATGATTTAAATTCTCCATAAATATGTAGATTGGCAGCTCAAACGATGGGACATAAACTATTTCACCTGTGTTCCAATATGTTTAAAGTTTTTGGAGTAAATTTAAGCGCATGGCTCATTTGGGGGTTACAACAATATGGGGACCACCCTACAATCCTGAGTTTCAATGAATTCGGGTGGGTCTTGGGGGCACAGCCCCCTAGTATAACGTTTTTTATTTGGTTAGTTTCAGTCTAAATACCTAAAAAAAATGGCGCTATGTATATTTCAAATAGGACTCCAATGCGCATGAATATTCGGGCAGGCGGGAATGAAATATAAACAAACAAAAATCCACTTTTTCGGCCGTGCCGCCAATCTACATATTTACCAAATTCTCAAAAGTACTTTCTGTAATTTCTGGTATGCCCTTTTCTCCTCAGAAATTTTTCTAGCTATCTCTTGATGCCATCACAACGGCTTCCTACATTTCTTCCTAATATCCTTCATTGGAACACACTGCTCCTGGACTATGTTTAGTATTGTCTTATAAGTATCCCACATCATAAGTATTCTTTCACCTGAATTCTGATAGGACTCGGTGAACTGTCCGACCCAGCTTAACCTCTTCTCCTTTCTGACAGCTTGTTCTTTTACCTTACTTCCTCACTTTCCCTACAATATCTCCCACAACATTATCTGGTCAGCCTGTAATTTCACAGGGCAGACGCTGACCAGCTTCCTCTCAGCCCTTAGCTCCAGTTTGGATGTTGGGTTTTTAACAACCTGCTCCATCCCCACCCACACTTCTCTCACATCCCATTTCCCCTTTTAATCTCAATTGATGTTATGCCGAGCCCAAGGTGGAACTGCTATGCTGATGGGCTGTTAGGCCACTAGGCAGGAGGAGTGGCCTCAAATGGCAGCAGCTGGCTTTACCAGGCCTGTACTCACCCCTTGCAGAGCCGGCTACTACATAGGGTCATTAGCATTTGCATTCTGTATAAATGACAGGGTCACCATGCCCAATGATGAAGACTACAAAAGCCCATCAACTCTCCCTTTACTATCATCAGAGCCACCTTTGGGTGGTACCACCACAAAATGCAGCTCCCCCCACCCCCTGTGTTTTCACAGGGGCCCCTCCAAACTACTTCTAATGGCAGTGGAGAGGAGGCTTACTCTTCTATGCCTACGCTCCCTCTTTCCAGTGGCAGTCTCTCTCTTTCACAATGGACTTCCAAGAAAGTAGGCAGGCAAACTTACCAGAGTTCACAGTACATACCCCTCTAGCTTTTCCAATGGATGCTAGCTCGCTAGTCAAGAATACCCTAAAGACCCATGATATCTTCCATGGAGTCGAACCCAGGCTCAGATAGGCCCTTGTGGCGATTGTTGGAAATGGATGTGAAAGATTTCACTCCTGAGCTTTGGCTTTTCTGCTGTTATTTTACCTAATTTCGTGACCAGGAGATTGAGAGTGAAGACTTAAATATCGCTACCAGGATTGAAGAACACCAACACTCAAATTTTGAAATATTTAACTTAGTTTTTGTGTGTAAATAAATAACCAACCGACATATGCAGTGTTGATTCAACATGGCAGGAGCTAAGGTAGGAGACAATGATTTGGATAAACCGAGGGATGTGTGTGGCCACTGTAATGAAAAGTATACTACAAAAGGAAGGTGAAACGATGGTATATGTGATTACTGTGGTTTTGGTGTACATGCTAAATGTGATGGTATGTCTACTGAGTACTACAAAATGTTTACTAAGCTAGCAGAGGGAGTTAAGAACCTACAATAATTTTGTTCCCTCAACCATTGTAATATAGTGTCTAAAGAAACAGTTAGGCCCTATTAGACAAAAAGTTGAAGAGAATTCACAGAGAATCTTAGTTCTTGAAGATAAAGTGAAATAGAATTCAGAAGAGTTGGAAAACAAGGTTAAAGAGGAAATACAAAATACTGTCACCAAAACCATTGAGGATAAAGTAAGACATGTATGTGAAACTGAGAAAGATAGGTCAGCCAGGGCAAAAAATGTATTGCTAGCCAATATACCAAAGTCAGAAGCCACAATGGGTGAGCAAAGGAAAAAATATGATGAACAGGTTATATCAAGTTTGTTTATTGATACTCTGGGAATTGACTCAATCGATATTAATAGTCAAATTGTGTCAGTTGGTAGTCTAGGAAAAAAAGGAGAGTGACAAGACAGCCCAAAACACAAGGCTAATGAAAATAGTATTAGACCAGGAGAGTATTGCGCATAGGGTATTGAGAGATGCCCCTAAACTGGGGGAACATGCTGAGGAAAGGATAAGAAATATTCAGATTTTCAGAGATATGAATCAGGAGGACATAAACAGAAGGAAAATCCTGGTTGATAACATGAAACAAAAGAATAAAGATCTCAAACAACAGAGTATTAAGGACAGTAAGTGGATTATTAGAGGTAACGAGGTAGTTAAAGTGAAAGTGAATCCAAATGCCTCTCTAAGAAGGAATTTTTAGACACTCTTACCATCCTCAAAGGTATGTATACTAACACTGATGGAGTTTTCAATAAATCAAGTGAACTGCAGGTGCTGATTGATGAAATCAAACCAGATGTTGTGTGTCTAACAGAAATTAAATTGAGTGATCATCATAATTAAGAAATTTTTGATGTTGATAATTATACTGTATTCAGAAAAGACAGAGTAAGTCAAGCAGTGCCTGGAGGTGGTATGGTAGTATTAGTGAATAAAAAGTTAGTATATTCAAGTAGCAATGTGAATTTTTTGAACAACCATGCTTATGCTGAAGCAGTTTGGTGTGAAGTTAAATTTCAGAATAAGTGTGTGTTAGTTGGGACTATATACAGACCCCCAGCTTCAGTAAGATAGAAGAATAACCTTCTCTGTGACCTTATAAGGCTAAGTGGTGATTATAACAATGAATCTCAGGTGTTTATTTGTGGTGATTTTAATTTTAAGGAGATAAACTGGGAAAACAATAAAATATCTAGGGTTGGCCAGATTCTGGATGCAAGAAATTTTCTTGATAGTGTTAATGATGTGTTCTTACAACATGTTTTGGAAGTCCCTCACAATTTAGAAGAAAATCCGTCAAGGCTTGATCTCATTTTTACCAGGGATTCTCATGACATTACGGGTTTAGACTTGCTTTTCCCCTTAGGGAAAAGTCATCATTCTGTGATTGCATGTGATCTCTTACTGTACACGTGCAATGAAGAGGTAGTTAGTAGCCAGCATCCTAGATATAATTTTCTCAAAGCTAACTATGTTGGAATGAAAAGAGTTAGCAGATATTAACTAGATTGAACTCTTTAGAGAAAAGGAAGTTGAAGAAATGTACAAATTACTAGTCAGGATATTATGTGATCTTATAGATAAGTATGTGCCAAAGATATTATGTAAGGCTGGAAAAAGAAAAGCTAAGTGGATGACAAAAGAAGTGTTAAACCAAATTAGGGAGAAAGAAAGGGCATGGAAATTGCTTAAAGCTAGGAAGACACCAAGGAGAGCTGCAGAATACAGAAGGGTCAGAAACCTAACTACAAGCGTGATTAAACAGGCAAAAAAAGCTTTTATAAAGAAATTATGTAAGGACATAAAAGTAAACCCTAAGCATTTATGGAGTTTCGTGAGGAGTTAAACCACCTTAAAAGAAATAGTGAAATAACCAAAACAGACTTAGAAACTGCCAATGAAATGAATACAGCATTTCAAAGGGTGTTTATGCAGGAAGATGTATTGAATTTACTAGTATTTGATGTTGGATATTATGGTCCAGTAATTGAAGACATTGATGTGGATATGTATGAGATTAAGAAACTACTGAAAAAAGCTAATGGTAATAAAACAAAGGGGACTGATAGGATTCATCCGAAGCTCTTGAGTGAATGTCACAATGAATTGGCCTTACCAGTGTTAATTATTATCAAGAAATCACTTGATTCAGGGATAGTACCGGCTCTTTGGATTCTTGGATCTTTGTGTTCAATATATACAAAAGGTGATATTCTTGACCCTCTAAATTACAGACCAGTATCCCTGACCGGTGTACTTTGTAAAATATGTAAAAAACTGATAAGAAAAGTTGTAGTTAAGCATCTAGAAGATTATGAATTGATTTATGATAGTCAACATGGGTTTAGAGCAAAGAGAAGCACACTTACAAACTTACTAACATATATGGAGACCTTGACAATAGCACTGGATAATCAAATACCAGTTGATGTAAACTATCTTGACTGTAAGAAGGCATTCGATACAGTGCCACATGAGAGACTATTAAGTAAGTTTGAGGCATATGGGATATGAGAAAAAAATTACATTGGATTAAGGCATTTTTAACTGGAAGGGAACAGTATGTGGAAATAAGAGGGACCAAGTCTGATAAACTAAGGGTAACTTCAGGAGTACCGCAGGGTTCTGTTTTGGGTCCTGTACTATTTCTTATTTATATTAATGACCTAGTGAATGAATTAGGATGTCCAGTATTGCTTTTTGCTGATGATGCAAAATTTTTTAAGGAAATTAGATCACAAGAAGACATTAGGCAATGCAAAGGGACTTGAAAAAACTTGAAAATTAGAGTGTTAAATGTTCCTGGACTTTAATGCCAGTAAATGTGTCACCATGCACATTGGTCACAGAAATCCACATAAAAACTATGATCTTAATAGAAAGCAACTCAAGGAATTGAATGTAGAAAAGGACTTAGGAGTTTATGTGTTGGTAGACCTAAAGCCTTCACATCATGTTATTGTGGTAGCAGAGAAAGCCAACTGGATGGTGGGGCTGATTAAGAGACATTTTCCTGCAATTGATATAGATACTTGCATACTTTATATTGTGCGTTTGTTAGGTCACCTTGAATATGCTGTCCAGAGCTGGTCATTGTACTACAAAAAGGACATACTTGAAATTGAAAAAATCCAAAGACATATAATGAAGCTTGTTCTAGAATTGAGGGATCTTGAATGTGAGGAAAGATGTGAGCGAATGGTTCTCACAACACTTGAGAAGAGGAGACGAAGAGGTGATTTAATAGAAACTTATAAAATCCTAAATGGATTTAAGGATATTGACTATAAGCTCTTCTTCGAGTACGCCGAGACCAACACACGTTCAAACACTTATAAACTCAAGAAAAGAGGTCATTAGAGAACCTTAGCTCCTTTAGTGTCAGAGTAGTTAATAGTTGGAATGCACTGCCAGAAGAAGTAGTAAATGCAGCAACTATTAGCTTGTTTAAGTCAAGGTTGGACAATTGTGATTATTGATTGTTATTATTATTATATACGAATAGCAAAATAAATTTTGATATTTTTACATATTGATATGGAAACTATATTTTAGTATTATAAGGAGATTATATTCTAATGAATTTATTTTTGAGTGAACAATTTAAATTTTGTATTAAGTGTTTTGTGCGTCTACTCATCATTGGAGTCAAGATGGGAGAAATACAAGAAGTCTCTTCCATGTTATTGAAATAGGTAATAGGTAAGAACCTGTGTCCGTCCCTATGCAAGCTTCTCCTCAGAAAGCTTAGGTCCCCAATGCTTCACAATGAGAGGAGGGATCTCCTGCCCCTGCTGGTGCTCCTATAACGGCCAGGTCCTCTCAATCTTAGAGAAGTATCTTAGTGAGGCTGGCCCATCTGGCCTGCAGGCTCCTGCAGGTAGGGGAGAAGTGGGTTCATTCCCTGACCTCCTTTCCTGAAAAGAAAAAGATGAAGATACAGGGGCGGACAGGTCTGCTGCCATTCTGGTAAGTGACAAAGCCAAGATTGGTATTTCTGGCCTCATTGCTCCCCTGGCTGGTGAGTCCTAGATGAAGACCAGAACTGGGCAGAGCAAAGCCTCAATTATGTCGGGTCACATAATTCAAAGGATTCCTTTTTATTCGCTCCACTGATAACACCCCGTAAGGGGCGCGGTGATTTGCCATCCTGGCCGCCGTGCTGATGTGAGCCAGCGCTCTGTCCAGCCCCAGTTTAGCCTCTCTTCCTTCCTTCAGATAGCCTGTATTTCTCCCCTACTTCGTCGCTTTTCATACAACCTCTCCCACAACTTTCTCTGGTCAGCCTCTAATTTCACAGGGTAGATGCTGACCTTCTCAGCTAACCGTCCCGGATCCTGGCTGAGGGGGAAGGAGACAACGTTCCCTAACCCTGAGCTACGGTTCTGGATGTTTTTTTTTAACAGCCTGCTTCATCCCGACCCATACCTTCCTCACATCCCTTTTCTTTTGCTCTTCACACACTATCAATTTTATGCCGCATTCAAGGTGGAGCCGCTAGGCTGATGGACTGCCAGGCCACCAGGCGGGAGGGATCAACCTGAATGGCGTCACCTGGCTCTGCCAAGCCTGTAAGCACCTCTTGCAGTGCTGGCAACTGCGAGAGGTAATGAGCTATTGCTTCCTGTGAAAAAAATAGGGTCACCATGCCCATGTATGAACAAGCAAAAAACCCCAACCCTCAACTTCCCCTGTTCCATTGACGGAGCCACCCTCGGGCAGCTCCATGAAAAAAAATGGATGTCTCTCCCCCCCCCCCTGTGCTTGCGCAGGGGACCCTCCATATTTCTTTAACCGGAGAGGAGGCTTACTCCTCTCCTATGCCTACGGGTGTAGGGGACTCCCCCTCACCCCCTTCTGTCGAGTTGCTTTCGGGCACCTCCATGCTTCCAGCAGCAGTCCCTCCTTTTCTTTCCAAGGGGACTGATAAAGCCAGCAGGCAGCCTATAGCCAACCGCTCCCCATCGAAGCGGCTTGGTAGGGTAAACGCCCTTAGGGGGTTTACCCTAATGGCGTGAAGCCATGCCCCTTCGGTCGCTTCCCTCAAAAGACCTGCTGGCAAGAATATTAAACCTTGCTGGGGTCAAGGCCTGTGCCTCCCCATACAAGACTGGTCATGCTGCCAACGGGACCTGTGATGTCCTGGAAAGGGATGGCCAACTGGAGGCCCCTCTGTGATAGACATGGTCCTTGAGGAAACCCAGCCTCAGACAGTAGGGCCTTCCATGGGGGGGTACCCTGGCTCGGCACCAAGCACCGAACCCGAATCCTCCCCTATGCAAGGTCCTCCTCAAACGGCTGGGGTCTCCGAGGCAGTACAAGGAGGGAAGGGATCTCCTTCAACCCGTGCCCCTGCGACCACCAGGACCTTCTCCATTTTGGAGAAGGACCAGGCTGAGGCCGGTCCATCTGGCATGGGGCTTCTGTTGGCGGATGTGAGAAGCGGGTTCATTCCCTGCCCTCCTTTGGTAGGTGACCAAGCCAAGATCGGCACATCCGGCCCCTCTGCCCCACCGGGTCCGGAGGTCCTGACTAAGACCAAAAGTGAACAGGGCGGAGTCTCGATAACTTCGGGGCCCCTCATTGCCGAAGGTGACCCGTTTCTCGGATGGGAGCCTTTGTCAAATGCGGCGAATCCCGCCGAGGCAACCAAGATAAGTGCTCTTCAGACACTTGATGGCACCCCGGTGATTGTGACGCCGCACTCTTCCATGAACTTTGTGAAAGGAGTAGTTTATGCGAGGGAACTCGTTGACTACTCCATTGAGGACATCACCTTAGAGCTAGCTGACCATGGAGCGGTCAAGGTCGAATGTGTGATGAGAAAACAGGCAGGGGCCTCGAGACCCACTCCTACACTCTTTGTCACATTCGACTGTGACAAGCTCCCTGAGTCGGTGCTTGCCGGTTGGTACCGCTACCGCGTGAAGGCATTCATGCCACTGCCACGGCGGTGCTATTACTGTCACCGCTTCGGCCATATGAATCGTTCTTGTAGACATGCAAAGTCGGGGTCACCCGAAGTCTGTGTAAATTGCTCCAAGGCCCAACACGATAAGTCTAAATTGTGTGTGGCCAAGTGTGTTAATTGTGGAGAGCCGCACCCTGCTTCTTCGAAGCAATGTGGTGCATATCTCCTTGAGAAAGAAATGTTAAGAAATACACCCTTTGAATAAGATAAAAGCCCAATACAATGACCTAACACCCTCCCCCCCCCTCCCGGGAAAGTCAGAGAAACTCCAGTGAATAGGATTCAATACAATACAAACCCTTCTGTCACTACAATTAATAGAAATTAATTAAATAACCCTCTAAGTAACGCACTAACTACACAATCCTCATGTCCACTAAGTTACTCACAACCTCAAAACTTTTCAAACACTACAAGCCAGAAAACAGACTCAACACACACCCTCGCCTTTGCTTTAACTGTGACAGCCATGCTCATGTACTTCCTCATTGCTTATATCCTCCCTATTGTTCTTGGTGTTGTGAACATGGCCATCGACTTGGTGATAAACACTGTGTAGAGATAAGGCATATCCTGCCTATAAAGCATACTTAAAAAACAGAACAACTAAGGAAACAAAAACTACAACCAAGCTATACACATCCTTATATGCAAGAGAAACTCAAACAAAATCCCCCTTAACAAAATGTTCAATGGATAAGGTATGTAGACTACTCTTCTGCACCCACATTTATAGAATACAACACACACATAACATCCCTCAGAGTATGACCCCACATCTAATAAACCCCCAAGTCAACCATCAACCCCAGACCTGGTCTAGCAATCCTATTTTAGCATAACATTTCCAACCATTGAACTACGACCCATATTCTCCCACAGTCATGTAGGTCATAATAAAAAAAAACAATATCTACATATTAAAGTAATAGGAGAGAGAAACTTAGATCTAGACTTGATTATTAAAGTTCATATAGATGATTTAGATTTTGAAGCCATTTTAGACACAGGTGCATATTCCACTCTAATGAACAGTAAAGTGCTTGCAGGATCATACAAGTCATAAATATACTATAACCCAGCCTATTGGCCTATCAAAGGTCATCAGCATTTATCAAAACCCACCCATAAAATGCATTCATAGGACTGTCAGATCATGCATCTACAATATACAATTAAAACAATCCATAGTATTGCATCAGATCATGCATCTACAATAGACAATTTAAACCATTTATGGGAAGTGTCAAAAATGGAAAGAATCATTATCAAGATTTGTCTAAATCCAAATCACCTATAATATACAAGAATAATGAACTGCATTTACAGGAATGAGTCCATAATACCCATCCCCCTCAAAGAAGTTAACCCTGCCTCCCCAATAATCATTTAAACTGCATTAAAAAAAAATTCAATTTGGAACTGTCTACTGTCTCGGTGGCAAACTATTCCAGTATTCTACCACTGTTGGTTAAAAAAAATATTTTCTCTCATCCAACCAGTACCTCTGTTTTTTAAAATTTTTAAGTGATGACCCCAAGACTTATTACTACCTTCCAACTCAAATAACTTGCTAAGATCCAACTTATCCATCTCAGAACAGATTTTAAAAAGCTCAATCATATCTTCCAGTATCGGTATTGAACATCGGTAGTATCGGCTATTTTTATTGGTATCGGGACTTTTATGTCTCATTTCTGATATCAAAATCCGATACTTGCGCATTAATTCCCAAGACACTGTATGCAATCATTTTACAACATATATTCATTCTATTTAATTATTATATTCCTGTGTCCGGTACGTGGAAAAATTCACAATGTGCACCTAATTTATTTACATAAAATTTAGCATTTTATAACCAAACTACTAGTTTACCCATACGTAAAAAATTCACGTAATTCTAATCAATCAAATGACTGCAGTTATTTTGTATAAATAATATAATTTTATTTAAATGTTTAACTCAATATTCATAAATTTCAATAATTTTATCCTGTTCAAAAATATTTTGAAAATAGTTTACTCGTGCTGTCATAAATGATGGAAAATTTTACATTATCTTCATCTCCATTATTATTGGGTAAATCTTGAACAAAAAAAAATTAGAATTTCTAAAGAGTCACTTCAATCCCAATCAAAATTATTACTACATAAAAAATACATGCAATTAGTTTGAAATCAAAGCTATTCCATATAGTCCAATTAATTGTATATATGCTACCAAACCAATTAATTTCTCTTTTTGTTCCATCATTTGTTCAGACAAATTTGATTTTTTTTAAAACAGCTGAAAGTTAAGCTTTAAATAGACTCTAATCTTTATGCACAACTTTTATCTATAAATATTATTTGTTTTATATTCCTTTGAAATTCATATTCAATTTTTACCCATTGCAGAATGAATATGAAGTTACATAAAATAAACGGTAGTGTTAGAGAGTATTTATATCAAACATGTTCAAACAGTGTTCATTCAAATGATCAAACCTGAACCATATGACTCATGATTTGTTATTGTATTACTATTCTTTGAATCTATAATCAAATAGTAAAAATTTAAGGAAAAATTATTTAGAATATTAGGTTTGAAGTATGACTAATATTCAAGTTTACACCTATATTGCCCAAGGGAGAGAATACTCCTACTAGGTGTGTCCCCCAGGTGGTGGATAGGGGAATGTCGTCAGCTGGCCATCTTGGCTGTTTTTGCTTTTCTGCTAAGAAAATGACATCTGCGGTGGGATGGTTGTCTGAGGGTAGCTTCTAATAAATAAGAAGCTGTGAACCAAATCAAAAAAACAATGAAAAGTCCTCTAAGGAAAAAGATTTTGGTGTCCCCTCCCTCCATGAGCAGGAAGGGACTACTGCCGGCAACGCTGATGTTCTAAGGGGTGCATCGGGAGGTTGGGGCATTGAGCCGAATCAAGCAAGCCCTCCCCCGTCCCCCCAAGCGGCGGTGGTTACCAGGCTGTCTCTGGTTTCAATGCTGCTAGGAAGCAACTTGAGAAAGTTAAGAAAAGAAATGTACATGATAATACTACACCAAATTGGAGGAACACAATATTTGGCCCAAGAGAGGATTATAAGCAATTTTTTATAGTAAAATCAAAGACAGAATAGATGGACTTTCAGTAAGATAAACTTTTTAAAAATTGATAGAAATGTTGAAAAGTTCTTAGGTGGAGAACCAACTAAGACATACTCCAATAGAGATGAGACAGTGACTGTTCAAGTATGCAGCAAAGAACAAAGTGAGAAAATGAAAGAACTTAAAACCATATGTGATATAGATATTATAGTTGAGAACAATCACAAGTTTAATACAAGTCAAGGAATAATAAAACAAAGAACTTTTAGATTATACAGAGCAAGAAATTTTGGAAGGACTAGAACATACAGGCATAATAAAGGTAGAAAGAATAAAAAAACGTGAAGGCGACAAACTCATAAATACTGTAGCTTTGAAGCTTACATTCGATAAAGTGGATCTACCTGATGAAGTACAAATAAGACCAGGAATGCTGACTAGAGTGAAACCATACATACCTCTACCTAGACGATGTTATAAATGCCAGAAATTTGGCCATGTTGGTGCTTACTGCAGGAACAGATATATTATCTGTGTGGTATGTGGACTACCAGAACATGACTCTGAAGAATGCCAGAGAGGACCAACTGTGGCAGTCCCCATACTGAAAAGGATAGAATATATGATAAGTACCTACTAGAAAGGGAAATATTAGCAATAAAAACAAAAGAGAGAATAAACTTCAAGGACGCAAGAGAAAAAGCATTATCTATGTTTGTGAGAGAAGGAATTACATTTGCAGCAGCATTGAAGAACTGTGAAAGACCAAAAGTAGACAACTCTCAACATAGCAGCAATTCTCAAGCCCATGCTATCATGCCAGTGGTGACTATACCTCCATGGAAGACAGCTGGAGGATGGGTAGCACCCCCATCTGCTAAGAGGAGTGCAAGCGGAAGAGAAGCGTGGATGTTGGCACAACTGTACCTATACCACTTCGGGGAAATACAGATGATGAAGAGATAACACCATCATCTAGAGAAGAGGATGTAGGGTTAGCCCTGCATCACATAATGGAGATGGCAATAACCGAGCATCAGCGACTGTGACTTCTGGGATGACTACTAATAACTGTGTAATAGCATCTGAGGGGCCCTGACCCCTCCTCGAGTGGCAGATGATGAATTTTTGAAGACAAAAGACTTTCACATATCAACCAAATGCAAAACTCCAAAATGAACAAAAAGTAGAATTTTGCAATCCCCAGCAAATTCTCCTGAAGAAAGAAAAAAGAAAGGAAAATATGCAGAGGAAAACTTAAAGCAAAATTGGATGGATTACTCTGCTGGCCATGGGCACTCTGTAGATTGGGGAGACATGGACTGCCCTGAGGACGATCTTAGGCTGTTGCCACATGCAGACACGTCTCAGGCTGACTTGGTCCAACCAACATCAGAAAAGCCACCAGAAAACCCCAAAATGACAAGAGAAAATGAAGAAAACCCCATAAATAGAAAACAAGACTCAAAACAAGAGTCAAATAATAACTATGAGACAGTGAAATCTAAATACCATACTACTCAAGGACACAAATTCCAGTTGTGCGTGTATCCAGGAAACCATGGAAGGCTTACATGAATTAAGACCTCCTGCCGGATTTAGTCTTTTAAACCAACATGGCCCAAGAGAAAGACATGCTTGGAGTATTGCAATTTTGATAAGAGATGGGACACCCTATGACAATAACTCTGGACACAAATTTGCAAGCCATGGATAAAATTTGCATCAAACTTGATCAACTTTACAGTGTACAGGGTTGGCAAAAAAGCCAAAATTTCGAAAAAGCCCAATAAAACACAGGTTTTATTCTGGGTTTTTTCAAATCTTCATTTTTTTTCAAAAAACAAATTTGACAAGCATTAGAATAACATAGAAAAAGAATAGCTATCTGTATTTTTATATAATATTAATAATTACTTAGTTTAATAATTATATTATAGTGAAAACAGATCACAGTAACAGACCATGATTGAGAATTGTGGGTACCCATGATAGCCATAACCTATAGAAGGAGAGATGAATTATTATAAGTCTGTATCGGAGAAATAACCTTAATTTGATACATATTTGTTGAAATTATAAACATAAATATGAATTTTGAATAAAATAATAAGTAGCATTTATTTCTTGGAAAAAAATGTAACTTTGAAAAAAACTCCCAAACTCTGTTTTTTTCAAATTTCACTTGAAAAAGCCCCCCAAACCCCGGGAATAAAACCTGGGTTTTTTTGCTTTGCCCACCCTGACAGTGTATGCATCATATATATTCCCCCAGATAGTCAAATAGACTGCAGACAACTAGAAACACTGACAAATCAGCTCCCAGAACCATTCCTAAACTTCAAGACTACAATGCCAGACATACTCTCTGGGGAGATTCAATTACCACTCATAAGGGAAAGATAGTAGCATCATTCCTAGAGAATAACCCCTTTGATATACTAAATGAATGCCAGCCAACTTGCCTTCATTTTCAAACTGGTACAACATCTCACATTGATCTGTCTATCTGCTCAGTTGATGTAAGATTGCATTTTGAATGGAAAATCAGTAAGGATCTATATGACAGTGATCATTTTCCGATTTTATTACAGCCATTGGAAGAGGATGATGTAAACATCACACAGAAATTTATTATAGATAAAGCAAATTGGCCACTATTTGCAGAGTGAGCAGTACCACTACGTACTGTAGATGAATTTGACTGTTGATGCTGCTGTTGCTCATATCAATGAATGCATCAAAAGGTGTAGCTCAGCAATGTCAAGTGGTAAGATGAGACCCAAAGTGGTACCCTGGTGGTGCCCCAAACTAGCTAATGCAGCTAAGGAGAAAAATAGAAGACTTTATAAGTACTTAAAAACAAGACTAGCAATAGACAAAATGGAATACAATAGAGAAAGAGCAACTTTAAGATTACTTATTTAAGAGAAGAGAAAAGAATCCTGGTCAAATTATGTTTCAAATATCAATAGTGACACAAACATCAAAATCTGACAGAAGGTCCGTAGACTCAATGGTAAATACTCCCCGTCCCCCGTCTATGTTGAAAAGAGAGAATGGTGAGATAGTTGCTGACCCAGGAATGGTCGCCGAGATATTTGGGACTACACTCTTAAATATCTCTTGTGGATCTCAACATCCACAGTTTAGGAGTAAAATGACTGCTGTGCCACTCAATTTTGATGGAGGCAAGGATGAGAAATATAATAAAGAATTTATATTGGAAGAATTAAAATATGCACTAAGTACCATGAACCCATCTGCCCCTGGTGAAGATGGAATTAGTTATATAATGATAAAACACCTACCAGACTTCACTATAGATTATATACTTCAGCCATACAACCGTATCTGGATAACCCACAGACTTCCAGCATTATGGCTCTCAGCCATCGTATTACCATATGAGAAGCCAGGAAAACACTCTTCATTGCTGGAAACTATAGACCAATTTCACTAATGAGCTGTATGTGCAATTGATGAAAAAGACTTGTATGGACTCTTGAGAAAAAGAGAGTAATATCAGAGAAGCAATATGGATTCTGCCAAGGTAGAAGCACAACAGGTGTCTTAGTTAGATTAGACAGTGCTATCAAAATGCCTTTTGCAAATAAACAACATACAATCGCTGTGTTCTTTGACTTGCAGAAGGCATATGACAATACTCGGCAAGAAGAAATAGTACAAAATCTCCACAAAGCAGGACTGAGAGGCAACATACCTAAATTTATCAATAACTTCCTATCCAACAGGACATTTAAAGTAAAGATCAATAAAAACTTCCTCAGAACAGCATATTCAATATCAGGGTGTCCCACAAGGAAGAGTCCTAAGCTGTACTTTATTTTCATTAGCAACCAGTGAAGTCTCCACACTTTTACCACAGCATACTGACTGCACCATATACATAGAGGATTTTGCTGCTCATGGTTCTTATTTGCCATCCTTAGTCTGCAGAGTCCAACTAGTGCTAAACAGCCCTGTAAGGGGCGCGGCGATTTGCCATCATGGCCGCCGTGCTGATGGGATCCAGCGAACCGTCCGGCCCCAGCTTAGTCTCTCTTCCTTCCTTCAGATAGCCTGTATTTCTCCCCTACTCTTTTGCTTTTCATACAACCTCTCCCACAACTTTCAATGGTCAGCCTCTAATTTCGCAGGGTAGATGCTGACCTTCTTCTCAAGCTAACCATCCCGGATCGGGGCTGAGGGGGGAGGGGACAATGTTCCCTAACCCCTGAGCTCCGGTTTGGGATGTGTGTTTTTTAACAACCTGCTTCATCCCCACCCATACCTTCCTCACATCCCTTTTCCTTTCCTCTTCACATTCTATCCATTTTTACATTGGGTCTAAGGTGGAGCCGCCATGCCGATGGACTGCCAGGCCACCAGGCAGGAGGGGTGGTCCCAAATGGCGGCGCCTGTCTCTGCCAGGCCTGTAAGCATCTCTTGCAGTGCGGGCAACTGCGAGAGGTGATGAGTGGTTGCATCCCGTAATAAAAAGGTCACCATGCCCAATGATGAGTTTAACCAAAAAAAACCTTTAACTCCCCCTGTACAAACGACGGAGCCGCTCTTGGGCAGCTCCCCCCAAAATGGAGGTTTTTCCCCTGTGCTTGCGCAGGGGACCCTCCATATTTCTTAAACCGGAGAAGAGGCTTACTCCTCTCCTACGCCTATGGGTGAAGGGGACTCCCCCTCACCACCTTCTCTGGAGGTGCTTTCAGACACCTCCCTTCTTCCAGCGGCAGTCCCCTCTGTTCTTTCCAAGGGGACTGCCAAGAAAGCCAGCAGGCAGCCCATTGCCGACCACCCCTCTTGTCAGCGGCTCGGTAGGGCAAACCCCCTTAGGCTGGAGAGGGAAACCAGGCCCCTTCGGTCGCTTCTCTCAAAAGACCTGCTGGCAAGAATATTAAACCTTGCCGGGGTCAAGGCCTGTGACTCCCAACAAAAGACTGGCGACGCTGCCAAGGGGACCTGCGATGTCGTGGGATGGGATGGCCAACTGGAGGCTCCTCCTGTGATAGACATGGTCCTTGAGGAAAGCCAGCCTCAGACAGTAGGACCTTCCATGGGGGGAAATCAAGGCTCGGCGCCGGCGCCAAGCACCGAACCCGAATCCGCCCCTATGCAAGGTCCTCCTCAAACGGCTGAGGGCTCCGTGGCAGTACAAGGAGGGAAGGGATCTCCTCCAACTGGTGCCCCTGCGACCACCAGGACCTTCTCCATTTCGGAGAAGGACCTGGCTGAGGCCGGTCCATCTGGCCTAGGGGCTCCTATCAGCGGAGGTGAAAAGTGGGTTCATTCCCCGCGCTCCTCTCCAAAAAAGAAAAAGCCGAAAAAGACAAAGACTAGGAAGACTCGGGTCTCCTCTCCACCAGTGGGTGCTACGAGGATGAATGGGTCTGCTGCCACTTTGGCAAGCGACAAAGCCAAGATCGGCACATCCAACCCATCTGCCCCTCTGGTTGCGGACCCACTGACTAAAACTAAAAGTGCACAGGGCGGAGCTTCGATGATATCGGGGCCCCTTATTCAGAGGTTACCTTGCGTTTTCGAGTATCCTGGCTTCAAACGCTTCCTCGTTATTCAAACGGCTGATGGCACCATGTTGGCTAAGGGCAACATGATCCATCAGAGGAGAGGATTAGCTAGTGCAATTGGTAGAGAGCCGAAGGTGACCCGTTTCTCGGACGGGAGGCTTCTGGCGAATGCGGTGAATCCCGCCGAGGCGGCCAAGATAAGTGCTCTTCGGGCACTTGATGGCACCTCGGTGAGTGTGACGCCGCACTCTACCATGAACTTTGTGAAACGAGTAGTTTATGCGAGGGAACTCGTTGACTACTCCATTGAGGACATCATCCTGGGAGCTGGCTGACCATGGGGCATTCAAGGTCGGACATGTGATGAGAAAACAGGGAGGGGCCTCGAGACCCACCCCTACACTCTTCGTCACGTTTGACTGTGACAAGCTCTATGAGTCGGTGCGTGCCGGTTGGTACCGCTACCGCGTGGTCATTCGTGCCACTGCCGCGGCGGTGCTATTACTGTCACCGCTTCGGCCATATGAATCGTTCATGTAGACGTGCAAAGTTAGGGGCACCCGAAGTTTGTTTAAATTGCTCCAAGGCCGCACACGATAAGTCCAAATCGTGTGTGGCCAAATGTGTCAATTGCGGAGAGCCGCACCCCGCTTCTTCGAAGCAATGTGGTGCATATTTCCTTGAGAAAGAAATCCTGGCCGTTCAGGCCCAGGATCGACTCTCATTCCGCGAGGCTAAGGACTTGGTCCTCGCGCGCCCGGCTCTGCCTGGGACGTCATATGCCTCAATAGTTTAAAGGCACCTTCTGCTCCTGGCCTATCCAGGCCAACGAGCACGGTTGTTTCCGCCCCAATTTGGAGCCCTTCTGCGGGCTCTACTCAACCCGGGTGCTCCCCTGGTAAGGCTGGCGGCAAAAAGGGTTCACACCCAGCCCCGGCTAAAACCAGGGCTTCCCCCTCTTCCTCCAGCGTGACCGTTTCCCGTAAGGCGAAACGGCCACGCGCCTCCACCGAGTCGTTAGACTCACAGGAAGCAACACCCCTGAAGATGGTCGTTAGGCCATCTTCCGGAGCTCCTAAAGCTGTCCCCTGAAAGGAGGACAGCAACAAAGGAGCTTCAGCTCCTTCGCCCACAACCCGAGGTGGAGCGAGTGGCTCGAAGAAGGTGGTTCCTCGAAAAGAGGGCCCCCCGCCTCCTAAGCCTCAACGCCCGCCTAAGGTTTCGCGCCGAAGGGAGGAAAAGACTCGCGTGGCGAGCCCAACCTCCTCCAATAAGTCCTCGAAGGTGACAGGGCCTTCAACGCTTTGTCCGGCCAACAGCGCCCGGGGTTCTGCCCCCGGGAAGCGTACGGCCATTCCCGTGAGGGTCTTCAGTTTGAGGAGGGCCCCCGCGTCTCCTCCGAGCTAGGCCTGGAGGGCTTATTCCTTCAATGGAATTGCCGTGGACTCCGGGCTAACTGGGAGCAGCTGCAGAGGCTCTTCTCGTCCCGTTCCCCGTTAGCTATCTTTTTGCAGGAGACCATGCTAGGATCGTGCCCCCTACCCGCCCTCCCGGGGTATAAGGGTCTTGCGACCCCACCACCGCGGGATGGCTGGGCTGGGGGATGCGCGGTTCACACCCGGCATGATGTCTCCGTTCCTTCTTTCTCTTTAGATACCTCCTTTCAGGCAGTGGCTGTGCAGCTGCACCTGGTTTGGAGGTATACTATCATTTCTGCGTACATTCCACCGTCAGCTGACTTCGACCCTGGGGACTTCCGCTGCGTCGTGGCACGGTTGCCGAGGCCATATCTCTTGCTTGGAGATCTGAACGGCAGGAATCCTCTCTGGGAAGATCACTCCATAAATCCCAGGGGAAAAGTCCTTGCCGATCTGATTGAAGAGTTTGAGATGGGTGTCCTAAACGTGGATAAGTTTACGCATCACTGTCCGAGATCCGCTTCATTTTCTTGCCTTGGCCTATCTTTGTGCTCTTTGGATGCACAGCCTGATTTTGATTGGGGGGTGGTCGATGACCTCCATGGTAGTGATCACTTTCTCATTCAAATATCATTTTCAGGGCAACTGCGGCCTAAGAGCCCACCTCGGTGGTGCTTGGCGCGGGCGCAGTGGCCTGCATTTCAGGAAATGACTGAATTCTCTATCTCCGTCGAGGAGTTTAGGTCGGTAGATGAGGCCGTTGAGTTCTTCTCCGGCAACCTCATCGCCGTGGGCCTGACTACTATTCCTAGGACGTCTGGCCGTTTTGCATGCAGACCACTCCCATGGTGGTCGGCCGAGTGTGAGAATGCCCTAAAACAGGAGCGTTATGCCTACATGCGCTATAAGCGCTGCCCGAACGATTTCACTGTCGCTGAATTTCGTCGGGCTAGGGCTAAGTTCCGGTATATTTCGAAGCACGGCCGCCGGCCTTCTGGCGGGCATACGTGTCTTCACTTAACGGGAAGCCTCCTTTAGCTGAGGTATGGAAGCGAGTCAAAAGGATTCGGGGCAAGTTCTCTCAGGACCCCCCTCCCGTTCTCCAGGAGAATGGGACCGCAATCTCGGACCCAGCGCCTGTGGCGGAATCCTTAGTGACAGCTTTTTCCGCATTCTCTAGCTGGGATGCTGCTCCGCCAGCCTTCAATGCACGTCGTCATGTCGCGGAAGGGCGCCAACTGGACCTTACCTCTATAGGCGGAGAACCCTCCAACGACAAGTTTACTGTGAGTGAGTTGCGCCCTGCAACTCACTCACTGGCGAATCGCTACTGTGCTCGCCTTTCGCAAACCGGGGAGAGATCACTCTACTCCGCCTTGTTTCCGCCCAATCTCTCTAACCTCTTGCGTGTGCAAGTTGATGGAGAAATTGGTAAATGTTAGATTAGCCTTTTTCCTGGACAGCGGAGGCCATTTGTCTTCTGCACAGTGCGGCTTCTGCAAGTTCCACTCCACTTCGGATGCTCTGCTCCGACTGGGTAATGCCGTCTGCGAGGCTTTCCTTCGTAGACCTCACTACGCTACGGTGTTTTTCGATCTGGAGAAGGCCTATGATACCGCATGGCGATACGGTATCATGGAGACTCTCCACACGATAGGGGCGAGGGGACGCCTCCCAATGTTTATATCTGAATTTTTGCGAGATCGTCGATTTCGCATACGGGTGGAGGGAGCTCTCTCCTGCCCAAAGAAGCAGGAAGAGGGTGTCCCGGAGGGAAGTGTCCTCAGTGTCACACTCTTTGCCCTGAGCATCAACGGCATCACCTCGGTGCTGCCAGAAGATGTTCCCGCTACTCTCTACGTGGACGACCTTTCGATATCTTTTGGCGCGGCCCAGATGCCAACTCTGGAGCGTCGACTCCAACAGGCATTGAACCGCGTCTCTCGCTATGCCGAAGCGCACAGGTTTCGGTTTTCTTTGGCCAAGACTAAGGTGGGGCACCTCTGCCGCCATCCATAGCTTCACCCCGATCCAGATTTGTTTCTTAATGGGGTGCGCCTGGATGTGGTGGAATCGCACCGTTTCTTTGGTCTTGTATTCGACCGACGCCTTACCTCGGCGGCTCATATTCGCACCCTTAGAGTCTCTTGTACCCGCGCCATTGACATTCTCCGTTCCGTGACGTTCAGCGCTTGGGGCGGTGATAGGGCTACTGCCCTACTTTTTTATCGATCCTTTGTTCGTTCGAAGCTCGACTACGGATGCGAGTTTTATGCATCCGCAGCCGAGCGTTTATTGCGGAAGGTGGATTCGATCCACCACACCGGCCTTCGCCTTGCGACCGGTGCCTTCTGCACTTCCCCCATTGAGAGCCTGTTGGTCGATGCTGGGGAGTGTCCACTCGCTCTGCGCCGCGTGCAGTGCATCACTCGCCTCTACGCGCAAGCCCGGCGCCTCCTTCAGTCGCCAACAGCTTTCACTGCATACGCAGCTGATCTCGACGGTGCCTATGCCGCCGAGAGACGCTAGTCATACCCTAAGCCCTTTGGGTTTAGGGCCAGGAAACTCCTTCGAGAGCTAGATATAGCTCTCGTGCTTGTGGCGCCCCTGGTTCTGACCAGGATGCCACCCTGGTGCGTACCACATTTGCCATTTGTCGCCACGCCTCTGCTCCCAAAGCTTGTACGGCGCCGGGAGTATTGCGTTCGACCTTTTTGGAGCACACATCGTGTCACGCTGGAACCGTGCCAGTGTATACGGATGGCTCCAAGTCCCAAGTGGGGGTCGGCTTCCACGCCGTATCCTCTCTGTTTGAAGTCAGCGGGGCTCTACCAGGCGCTGCGTCTGTCTTCACAGCCGAGCTGGTGGCAATACACCACTTAGTACGGGAGATTACGTGACGTACCCGGTTTGGAGACCGGATTGTGATCTATAGCGACTCACAAAGCGCCCTGAGTGCTCTCGGGGCATTGGAATCTCTGCATCCTCTGATTCGCGATATCCGTGTCGCCACGGTTATGCTGAGCCGGGCAGATGTCAAGATTATCTTCTGCTGGGTTCCTGGACATGTAGGAATTGCGGGGAATGAGGGCGCTAAAGAGTTCGCGAGGACTCTGCGACCGGACCAGCGTTTGGCTCTCCCTCACCCTGACTACATGGCAGGAATACGGGCAGCTCTTCGGACTGCTTGGCAAAAAAGATGGGAGACGGTCGAAGGGAACTTAAAGTTGCGTGCCATTTCGCCGCGACTTTTCCCATGGACCTATCCCCCAATTCCGCGATGGCTTCAGGTCGCTTTCTGTCGTCTCCGAATCGGACACACTCGTGTGACGCATCGCTATTATATGGAGCACTCGCCTCCGCCCTATTGCGACGACTGTTCGTCACATTCTTGTTGAATGCTAGGTCATGACTCCAATTAATAGGAAGGATACAAAAATTTATGGAAGAGGCAGAAATACTGAATAAAATATAGAAGGATCCAGAAAGATTATGATCGAACAATAGAAGACGAGCACACTGAGCCTAAATAAGGACTATGCATATAAAACTATTAAACAATAAAAAAATTTATGCCTATATTGTCTTTTGTTTTTATTTGGTTGCTGAAGGAATTAGTTGTATAATTGGATGCCTAAGTATTCTATTTGATAATAGCTTGAAGAATTAAACAAAGCCCCATTGTTCAGTAGTATTATTCTTCCAACAAATGAATAGAAACCTATATAAGTATTTACTAATACACAAATACGTATGTATATATTATATATATATATATATATATATATATATATATATATATATATATATATATATATATATATATATATATATATATATATATATATATATATATGAGTACTCAGTACTTGTATCAGAATTGGGAGTATGCAGTGGTATCATACTTGGTATCAGTACTCACTTGAAAATCGGGCATAGTCCCTTCACTAGTAATAACTTATTTAAGTCACTCTGCACTTTAAAGCTACCCTCAATTCCTTTGACTACAGGTGCCAATTTAGTGTCATCAGCAAAAATTGACACTGCTATTTACAGCCTCCCCAAGATCATTTATATAAACTATGAATAATAATGGGCCTAGAACGGATCCCTGATGTATGCCACTGATAACGTCCCTCCACTGTGATCACCCCATTCATTACAACTATTTCTTATCTTTCAGCTATCCGCTTCCAAACTTTCACACATATCCTATACATTTTTAATTTGTGAACTAGTCTCCTATGTGGAACCTAATCAAACGCTTTGCTAAAATCTGAGTAAATTATTTCAACATTATCTCCCGTATCTAATTGTTTAGTTATATAATCCATAAAATCCAGTAAATTATTTAAACATGATCTACCTCCTCTAAACTCATGCTGAGCATCATTTATTAACATACCATACTCTAGATGGTCAGAAATTCATTTCTTAACTATCTTATCAAGGATTTTATAAACTATAGAAGTTAAGCTTACCAGTCTAATGTTATTGGGGTTCTCTTTAATCGCTTCTTAAAAATTGGCACTACATTTGCTAATTTCTTGAAACTCTAGTGATCTAGTATATATCTTCTCAAGAGCTACTGCAATACTTTAGCGGATGGTTCTGGCAGGAAACCACCTGCCACAAGGGCCTACTCACTCACTCGTGAATGCGTATTTGATCAAAGGAGTCTCAAGGAAACATGAATACTTAATTTATTTTATTAAAAAACACTTATAAATATATCTGTATCCCTACTACCCAATACAGTCACTGAAAAAATATATGCAGAAAACATAATATATACATAAATAAGAAGGAAAAATGCAAATAAATCTAACTAGTGCAATAATATTAGGCGCATGTGACAAAGTGGTTAAATATATACAATGGCATACACATGTCCTTGCTTGCTCACATTTCAAGTCTAATGTGGTTTTGACCTAACCACAACTACAAGCCACCTTGGCTTTCTGGTTACTAATTTGCCCAGGGGTAGTCCCTTTAAAGTTCTAGCATGTTTAGTGAGTCCTTTCACTCTCTTTGAGTGGATTGGAGGGGAAGGGGGGGAGGAAAGGGTGATAGCATCTGTCTAGATCCATTCCGTCTCTCTCTGGCCTGATCCGTCTCATCCTCCTTCTCACTAATGATGTACCAGAAGTATGGCTGTGACTCCAAAATTGCACCAAACACAGGTGTCTGTGTTCCACACTCCTCATCTCCTTCCTCACCCTGAAATGAGAATAATCAGCAGTACCTTAGGAGTTGAAAAAAAAAGGAAAAGAAATTACCCCCCTGCTCACTCCTTAGTGCCTCATAAGGAGCGTTGTAATTTGCCTTCCTGGCCCCATACAGCCCCAGCTTAGCCTCTTCTCCTTTCAGAAAGCCTGTATTTCTCCACTGCTTCCTTACTTCCCCTACAACCTCTCCCACAATTTTCTCTGGTCAGCCTCTATTTTCACAGGGTAGATGCTGACCTTCACAGACAACTATCCCAGATTGAGGCTGAGAGAGGAGGGGACAATGTTCCCTAACCCCTGAGCCTCGGTTTGGGATGGTGGGTTTTTAACATCCTGCTTCATCCCCACCCATACCTTCTTCACATCCCTTTTCCTTCTCTCTTTACTATCTATTTTTTTCCGCACTGCCTAGGCTGGATCTGCCATGCCAAATGGCTGCCAGGTCACCAGGCAGGAGGGGTGTCCTTGAATGGCGGCACCTAGCTCTGCTAGCCCGTATGCACCCTGTGCAGGGTGGGCTACTGCAAGGGGTAATGAGCGTTTGCTTCCCGTAAAAAAATGGTTACCATTCCCAATTATGAAAAAATTTAAAATCTCCCCTCAATTTACCCTCATCCATCGTCGGAGCCGCCCTCGAGCAAGTCCACATAAAAAATGGACCCTTCCCCTATGTGCTCTTACAAGGGACCCTCCAAATCTCTGTAACCTGAGACTAGGTTTACTCCTCTCATTCGCCTATGGGACTTGCCCTCTCCACCTTGTTCCGAGGTGCCTTCGGGCACCTCCCTCTTTCCAGCAGCAGTCTTCCCTTTAATTTCCAAGAGGACCGCCAAGAAAGCCAACAGGCAGCCCATAGCCGACCGTGCCCCATTGAAGGGGCTTGGTAGGGCAAACCCCCTTAGGGGGGAGAGGGAAGCCAGGCCCCATCAGTTGCTTCCCTCAAAAGACCTGCTGCCAATGGGACCTGTGATTTCCTGGTGAGAGATGGCCAACTGGAAGCCCCCCCCCCCCCCAAGATATACATACTCCTTGAGGCGACCCAGCCTCAGATGGTAGGGCCTTCCATGGGAGTGAATCTGGCTCGGCGCCAAACACCTCACTTGAGTCTGCCCCTATTCAAGGTCCTTCTCAAATGGCTAGGGTTTTCAAGGCAGTACAAGGAGGGGAGGGATCTCCTCGGACTGGTGCCCCTGCGAGCACCAAGACCTTAGCCATCTCGGAGAAGGACTTTGCTGAGGCCAGTCCATCTGGCCTGGGGGCTCCTGCCAGCATAGGGGAGAGGCGGGTTCATTCCCCGCCCTGCTCTCGTAAAAAGAAAAAAAGATTCGGGACTCCTCTACATTTGGCCCCTCTGCCCCCTGGGTGCAGAGCCCCTGACTAATGACTAAGAAGGGCAGCTCTTCGGACTGCTTGGCAAAGAAGATAGGAGATGGTCGAAGGGAACTTAAAGTTGCGGGCCATTGCGCCGCGACTGTTCCCATGGACCTATCCCCCAATGCCGCAGCGGCTTCAGGTTGCTTTCTGTCGTCTCCGAATCGGATACACTCGTGTAACGCATCGCTATTTGATGGAGCGCTCGCCTGTGCCCTATTGCGACGACTGCGTCGTCCCCCAGACTGTTCGGCACATTCTTGTTGAATGTCCCAGTCTGGGTGATCTTCGCACACGATACCTGTCCTGGTACCGGGATGGGCGGGGTCGCTACCGCCTGTCCCTTGTACTCGGGACAGATTCGTGCCTATTGCATTGTGGACTAGTTGACTTTTGGGGGGAGGCCGGGCTTCTCCCCTTTATTTAATTTTTTTTTTGTTTTTCGTTTGATATTGTTGTTTTGTAGGTTGCACTCTCCTGCATCGGGGTGAGGGGGACCTCCCCCCGCTGCCGGAGATTGCTTCCTGATTATTAAGTTTTTCCAATTTATATCATTGTTATGTTTTCATATTTTCATTTTAAAGTAGCCTAGTTCTTGGCTGTCGTGTTTTTCGGCGACTTATGCCCAAGTGGGCAGTTGCCAGATGGGCTCTATAAATTTTTTTTTAAAAAATCAAGATGCCTACTTGGTTGTGTTGTAAGATAATCAAGTCAAAATGGCAAAAAATTGAAATGCTCGAGAAATATTGTCCAAACAACCATTAAAAGGTACAATGAGACCAATTCTTTCAAAAACTGTGATGGTCAAAGTTGTAAAAGGTATACAAGTCTAAGGGAAAAGAGGTTGCTGAAAAGGACATCTCTGGCTGATAGGTAAAAAAAGCCCTCTTCTGATGTAGCTGCTAAGTATCAGGCAGCAACAAACAAAGAGATATCAATATGCACAGTGAGAACAAGGTTATTAGAAGCTGAGCTCAAAGGATGTAAGGCTAGAAAGAAACTGTGGCTATCTCAGGTGAACAAGAAAAAGCGATTGTCTTGGCCAAAAGAGTATGAAGATTGGACTGATGATGATTGGGCTAAAGTTGTTTGGTCTGATGAAAGCAACTTTGAGGTAACTTCTCCACATTCGTTTCCACCAATTTATTACACTGTACACATTTTTATTGGATACCAAAAATGATGAGTAAAATTTGTATTTCTCCTCAGATCTTTGGAACCCCTGGAGCTGGTTATGTTTGTCAAAGAGTTGGGGAAGCTTATGATCTGAGATATGTTGGCCTAACAGTCAAATTTTGAGGTGGCAGTGTTGTGGTTTGGGGTTGCATGTTGTCTTTAGGTCCAAAATTGTTATTCACTTGAGAAGGCAGAATGAATACCAACACTTACACCAGCATGTTAGACAGTTGCACTGGTAACCAGCATAGATTTAAGTAGTTTTGTGGCATAACTATGAGGTGGTCGCAAATGGAGGGGAACCCAATACAGTGAAATTTTTTTACATACACAATAATTTTAAGCAATTTTTTTGCATTTGATATAAATTTTGCTTTGTATAACTATACAATTAGCATGTTATATAAACTAAATTGCTTGGTACCAAAATAAGGCCAAAAATAATATATAGATATAATAGGATGAGATAAAATCTCAGTTTATATAAAATGTATACAAAGATAATTTTTTAAAGTTTTCCTTTCCAACAAAATATACTCTCAAATGGTGTCACATTCACACTAGCAATCAATACTATAATCAAATTAATAATTATTTTGTCTTTTTATTGCAACATATGTTGAAGGAGAAGAATGGAACAAAATTTGTCAAAAAGGGGTGAAGAGGCATAGGATTTCTCCTATGAGAACTTGTCAAGAATCGTAGGCATGTATTGATATTCCCTGTATAATGAGTGAGGATAGAAACTTTGGATTTAGTTGCATTTAATTTGATATCTTTTCGTTTGAGCCAGGTGTGTAGTGTGATAAGGTAGAGTTGGAGAAAATGAGTAGCTTTGTCTTTGTGGTTGTGTGCATTTGTAAGAGTTATCTAAGAAGGTATATGTATCTATGCTGTGTGAGGTTTGGCTATGTCATACATGTAAAGCTGAGTATGGATAACAGTATGGAGACTTAGTGATGTTTGTTTGCTTGATGGCTATCCAGCAAGTATCATGTGTGTGTTTACCCTTTGTATTTCTATACCTGTTGGTGTTGTATCATGTATCATGATTCTTTGTATCGGGTCTTTAAGAAGATTGGTTGTTGAGTATATTGGTCTGAAACCATCTTGTGTATAAAATAAATTATAAGTCAACAAGGAACTCAAGGAGTTGTTGGTGGGTGAATGTTATGATAGTCCAATTATTGAGAGTTTCCACAGCTCATCACCAGTCTGGCTTTACCAAAAACTTTCCTATTATACCAATTTATCAATTTGAACTTCTTAAACAAAATTCATATTTCTATATTTTAATAAAATGAAGGTTCTTTATCAACTATATTGAATTATCATTTATAATGATCAAACCTGTATATAAAGAAAAGTATAACAATATAAATTATACAATATAACAATATACAATTATAACAATTTAAACAAAGTAAATTATCTTTAATATATTAATTGTAGATGGCAAAAGAATGTTTGTAGTGATATAATTTATGATAGATAAGGTACAGAGGAACAGTAATGGACAGTGTGGAGAAGGTAGTATTGGTTTTGGGATCATGGTGATTATATCATGCTTCTAAATTTTGGGTATTGCATTTTGTAAGTAGCTGTAACTTTAATAAACCTTTCTACCTTATAGTCTCTTATGTACTGAGGTCGGTGCCATGGGCAGCTGAGTGCTTGAGGTTGTGGATGATTTCATCTGCTGTTTTGTGAAAAGTGTGGGGAAAATTTGTTTATATTTATAGCCTTACGGTGTCTTGTACCTTAGCCATAGATATTTTTCATTGTATTGTTCTGCTAGGTTTACACTTTTACCTTATACTATTCCATTTTTGCTCAAAACTAGACTGTGGAGGTAAGATTTACTACTCTACATCTAAGCATCTAGTGGGGAAAGGGGATTTGATCCACCATACACTGCTCTATGCTTGGTGACTGGTGATTACCTTATATTTACCTTTTTGAAAAGTTCATGGCTCCACATCTCCCGAACCACTTAAACTAATATATGTAGGTACTATTCATCTTTTCTCATTCCTGTTAATAAACATTAATTTTTTTAATATGGAATGACTAAATCAATCTCATCCCAACCATCATACAAGGAAACTTCCTCCACCCATCCTCAAAATTAATCACAAGCCCTTTCCTAGCAATAGAAGCATAATTGCTTTGATCTTCCTCCTCCAATTCACAACTTATTAAAACACATCCACTCTACCCTCTACTCACAGACACTTAACAAGCCCCCACCAATGAAGACTAAATGAGCCACCACTCAGAATTGACCGCTCAGAGAAATTACCACACATTTCAAATACAACACTTATAGCACAACTAAGCTCTCCAACCACTCAACTATTCTCCCAAAATACAGACATATTAATTAATTAACGAGGCAATGAATTAAATTTTTGAAGGGATTGAAGCAACTTTGCTTTTATTTGTTATAGGATTTCTTCAAGGGTTACACAAATGGAAGAAATGAAAAAGGAACTTATTGAATATCCACTTAATTTTCATCTAGATGATAAAAATGTAAGCATTTCAGTATTTTCTTGTTTATATTATCATTCAACATCATTTTTTACTTACCTAATGATTAACTTGTAAATCATAGTTACAGAAAGTAAGTTACCTATTCTTTTATATTAGGATATTTATAAAGAAGCCCACATCAAAGAAATGAAGGAAGAGTTGTCTGATTCAGATCATGGAAATGAAGTAAAATTTGTCACAGGTCAAGAACTAACAGTTGTTGATGGTTTTAGTGAATTGCGGTCAAAAGAATGCCCTGTCAAAGAGGTAGGTAAAATGAGTTGCTTGTTATAATGTTACAAATGTTCCTATAATAGCTTAATCTCTTTCCAACCTATTATTGGTTAAAGAAAAATAAGTTAAGAGGATTAAAGTTTACATAGTCTTTTATTGAAATCCATTCATCAGAATTTTTGTTTAAATGCACAGCTGAGTAGTCTAAGGCAGTGCTTTAACTGAGATCAAAATGGTGTTCACTCTTCAGTGTAATTGATTCAATCATTACGACTGCATGAATTTTTTGTAATAAAGAAGTATTTTTCTATAGACAAAAATTTATGAATCTATTTCTTTATAGTATGATTTCTTCTGTTTTATCATTCTTTCACATTCATAAGAGAGATATATATTTGCTGCATGTTTAACTATTTCTTGTTTGCCAATTGAGTTCCCAATTAATTTCTCATAATCCTTTCGATTAACTTGGGATAGCATGTCTTAAAAGCCTCTCTATTGTAATAATTTTTTTTCTCACATGAAGCTGAGTGGTCTAAGGCATTGCTTTAACTAATATCAAATCGGTGCTTGCTGCTGCAGTGTGTTTGGTTTGATCCTCATCCCTGCACATAATTTATTTTTGTGTTAAGAAAGAACACTTTTCAGTAGAAAAATGCTTCTATTCCTCCTGTTTCTTTGCAGTATGACACTGAGTGAGAGGGCATTAGTAGCTCAGGTCATCTGCTAGAGTTTTTATGTTTTAACCCTTGATGAGGTCATTCCTTACTTAATCAATCTCCCAGCATCACATTTGACACCACTATTTAGCTGTTATCAGCATGCATACTTAAGCTAGTTGCACACACTAATCTTTACAATCTGATCCATCACTCATTATTTTGACCTGAAAGTAAAGATAACTAAATCTTCAAAGTAAGCCATTAAAAACTTATAAATGTATAGAAAGAACAAAATGTTGATTTCTGATGCTCTCCAAGGAATTAAATTTTGTACTTCTTTAAACAGGACCCCCTCCCTCTCTGGGATTTTTTTTCAGGGTTTTTTCTCAGAGAGGCTCTGGCATTTTCGTGGCGAGGGGGGTCAGCCCTGGGCCCCTTAGGGGACCCATGATGCTGCCAACAAGACTTTTAACATGCCTCTCTTTCTTCCCTCCTCTATTACTCTCCTCCACTGCCCTTTATTTTCCCCTCTTCCTTCACCTATCTAGTGGACCTTATCGATACCCGACCTCTGCTCCTTCAATGGATTGATTCAGAATTGTTCTTTCATGAAGGTGAAAGAGGTTGGGCATCTCCACCGCCTTCGTCTACCAAATGCCCAAGGAGAAACCCATCGTTGGCCCCTTTCTCCATGCGTAGGAGATGGTGTGGTGGATCCGTATCCATTCTCCAAGAGGACATACCGGATGTAACTGATTGTATAGTTGCAGTAGTGCCGGGCCCTTGTAGGCCTCCATGGTGGGGAGCCCCGAGGGAGAATGTGAAGTTTTTTCTTTTTGTAATGGCTAGCCATAAACCAAAAACCTCCCCTTCTCGTAAGGGTTCTCGTGCCAAACGTTCCTTAGCTCCCCTTTCAGCCTTCCCTCGCTCGTTGGACCCCTATTCCAACAAAGTAGACCCAGATCTTGATTATCCTCGCTTTCTTGTCATGAATTCATCATCTGACATCTCACTTGCAAAAGTTGATGTTTGACATCAATGAATCGTTTGAGTCCTGCTGTGGTGAACCCCAATGGATGTGGTCAAGAGGAATTGGTGATGTCTTAGTCGAGGTGTCATCCCACTCCCAACACAACCTTGTGCGAAATCTATCTTCGATAGCTAAAATTCCAATAACTGTCTCACCCCATCCGTGTCTGAATTTTGTCAAAGGTGTCTTCCGTTCAAATGAACTAAAGGACTACAACCCCCCCCCGCCTTCAGAGTAAGCTCAGTACCCAACGTGTCACACACGTACACAGGGTAACTAAAATATTAGGCTCCACTAAAGTCCCAACCGCAACACTGATTTTAACATTTGAACGACAAGAATTGCCGCAGTATATTAAAGCTGGGTACCTTCGTGTCCCGGTAAGTCTCTACATCAAACTACCCAGACGCTGCTTCAATTGCAATTAATTTGGACATGTTGGCCGTTCCTGTCGACACCCTCGCTCCTGCGTGAATTGTAGCTCTGACTACCATGGCCCAACTGGGGAGGTACCCACAGTGCTGCGTTAAAACTATGCTCTATATTTTTATAATAAAAGGAAGTGCTCGCTTTGGGAGACTCCCTACGGTTAGATATAAGAGAGGCCCGCCAGCATGCCCGAGCACAAACCTTCCCACTCGGCCGGCTCTTCTCTGACGTTTTACATGACGCTGGACGAAACCGACCATCACGCACGAATTCCGACCAGCCTGAAGCACTTCACCCTAGATCTACTCTCAGCATCGGAAACATTCAGAATATGCAGTCGAAGCATCGCTCTCACACCGAGATAACCAATGTAGCCCCCCTCTCTCCGGCAGCTCTAGCTGGGAGAGACGCTCAGGGTGAGACACTTGAAGACCTCAGACGCAATTTGAAAGAATTCTCAACATCGACCAGGGAAGGTTCATCCACTCGGCCCCCGAGACCCAAAGCCCAGTGGTAAGAGGAAGGCCTCACCTGGGTCATCTACCACCAATAAACGGGCAGCCTCTGTAGCTGACTCGACCAAACCCCGAGAATCTTCAATGGACTCCTTCCCTATGGCTGAACATTCTATGCCCTTAAGTCTGTCCCACTCTTCACAGGACTTAGGCCCCATCCTGATCCAAATGATGGCAGATATACACCCAGCTCCACACACCTCGCTCAGATCACCTGTTCGTTCTGCTCACCCTTCAACCCAAGATCCGATGGAAGCAGTTGATACTCCAACATCACCAATCGCAGTGGTTGGACCAACTCCTCAGACACCGAAAATGCCCTCGACCCATGAATCCGGCTCTACCGGCCAAAAACCTATGAAAAAACCTGCAGTTACTGCTCTATCTAGGATCTCTCCCCCTGCAAAAGCAGGCTCCTCAAAATCAGCTCTCCATCTCCCAAGCTCTTTGGGACGAACCTCAAATACAACATCGGCCTCAAAAGAGAAAAAGATATCCCAGTGGTATCTAATCGTCACACATAATATCTTTCATTTTACAATGGAATTGTCAAGGAGTTCATCCAAAGTGGCAAGAACTCAAAATTCTTTTGATGACTATCCACCCCGCTGTTATTTTTCTTCAGGAGAATAAACTGGGTTTACGACCCTTTCCACCGGTACCCGGCTTTCTCACTTTCAACTGTATTGCTCCTGCTAGGAGCCCCTCTCATGGGGGGGTGTCAATCATGGTATCTTCATCCCACCATGTTTCTCCCATCTCCCTACATACTACCCTCCAAGCTGTTGCCATGAGGGTTTTTCTTACTAAGCTTTTTACCGTTTGCTCTATTTACCTACCCCCTTGTTTATCATTGTCAAGATCCGACCTTTTAGAACTTATAGACCAGTTGCCCTCCCCATTCATATTACTAGGAGATTGGACCTTGATGTGTGCAACAGCTATCAAAAATTACAAGTTAGCCCATGCCCGATTCCGAAACCGAGCTCATGCGCTTCGCCAAAGAAGCCTTCATCAGGCTTGGCGAAATTCATGGCGCAGATACGTTTCATCGATTTCCTCTATGACACCTACTGCTAAGATCTGGAAGAGGATTAATAAGATCAGGGGCCTTTATGCTAATCATCATACCCCCACACTTATCATAGATGGTTCCTTGGAGAATGATGGCCTGGCGGTCAGCAATGCTTTTGCTGTCCATTTCCGCGCCGTCAGCAGTGTCAGCCATTACGATAAGGCTTTTCAATCCCACAAATCAAAGGAAGAATCTCATTCTCTTAACTTCACAACAAAATCTAACCTTCCGTATAAAGCTCTATTCAGCATCCATGAGCTGCAAAGCGCTTTGTCCCTTTGTAGATCTACTTTCCCTGGCCTTGATGAGATCCATTTTGATATGATTCGGCACCTACATCCACATTCTACTCTCTTCCTGCTTGATTTGTACAACTTTATATGGGTGAAGGGTTTTTACCCATCATCATAGAGCATTGGGATCATCCTTCCCTTTGTCAAACTGGGCAGGGACTGGTTGGATGTGGATCACTACCGCCCTATAGCTCTCACCAGCTGTTTGAGTAAGTTGCTGGAAAAAATTATATTGGAGTGCCTAAACTGGTTCCTAGAAATCAATCACCTTCTCTCTCCATTTCAATGTGGCTTCTGCAAAGGTCATAGTACCCTTGACCTACCATTACATTTCGAGGGATTGGTCCGGAAAGCTTTCTCATTAAAGTACCCAGTCCTAGCCATATTTTTCAATATTGAGAAAGCCTACGACACAACATGGAGATACAGCATCTTGAAGCAATCATACGTCTGGGGGATGAGAGGCCTTTTACCTTCACTTATTCAAAGTTTTTTAGCATCTCGATCCTTCAAGGTACGTGTTGGAGACTCATACTCTGACCTGCAACCCCAAGAGGAGGGAGTTCCTCAGCGCAGTGTTTTAAGTGTCTTATGTTTTATAATTGCCATCAATGATATTATTTCGTCTCTCCCAGAGGGTGTATCGGCAACTCTGTTTGTCGATGATTTAGCACTATACTGTTCCTCACCTCGCCTTCCATCAGCAGCGCGTCGGCTACAACTGGCGGTCGATGCTATATCCAAAAGAGCACAACTTAAGGGATTCCGCTTTTCCACGAACAAAACCAAAGCAATGTATTTCCACCGAGGCAGAGGGGTTCTTGTTCCGCCATCTATGTTCCTACAAGGTGAAGATATAGTTTGTCTCAGAGTTTCGGTTTCTTGATGTAACTCTCGATCCAAAGTTATGCTGTTACGACACCTATGCCGTCTTCGAACGGGCTGTCTGCGGGCTCTAGACATTTTGAAAGTCCTCTCACACACTTCGTGGGGCAGTGACTGACAAACATTGTGGACATTATACACATCCCTCGTCCAATCCAAATTGGATTATGGCTGTCAAATTTACTCATCGGCTTTCCCTTCAGACCTTAAAATGCTGAACCCCATTCGAAACCTCGGAGTTCGCCTTTCTAGTGGAGCCTTCCGTACTTCCTTTTTCAACAGCCTTTACTGCGAGAGTGGAGTACTCCCTTTGTTTGCCCTACCATAGACTTCAAATCTGCATGCGATACCTCTGCCGAGTACAGCAAGCCCCTGTATCAGAGGTCTACAGATGCCTGTATGCTGCTGAATCAACGGCGGCATATGATAATTTGCCATCTTTACCCCGACCTTTGAACCTTCGCATAGGAGATCATCTCTCTAACCTGGGTGCTCCAAGGGTCCTTACCCTTCCATCTTTACTGACCCCTAGGTGGCGTGCCCCTCTTCCCACAGTATGTACCAACATGTGGAGCCTGGAGAAGTCCTCCATGGACCCTCGCATAATTAAACGCCTGTTCTTAGAGCGTTTGATCTACCACAAACAATGCTGCCCATTATACACGGATGGCTCTAAGTCGGACGGTGGCGTGGGCGCTGCAGCCATCTACCCAGGAGGAGAATTCCTAACTATCTTTGCCGCCAGCAGCATCCATTTTTACCGCTGAACTTTCAGCAATCCTTTTAACCTTTAGACTCATCCAAATTTTATCTTTTAGTGATTGTGTCATTTTTTCCGACTCAAGGAGTGTCTTACAATCAATTAGATCTTTTAATGCGTCCCATCCCCTGGTCACAGAAATTTGCAACTGGCTGATCCAAAATGCATCCCGATATAGAATTTTTTTTGCTGGGTCCCTGGGCATGTGGGGGTCCTGGGCAATGAGAAGGTTGATCGGCTGGCTCGCTCAGCACATTCTGTCCCCTGAGAACTTGGCTCTACCTTTTAGGGACTACTTTCCTTCAATAAGAAAGTACATTTTTCAACTGTAGCAGAATGAATGGGATGACTGTTCATCATCCAAACTATACAAAATAAAAAATTCTATTCGCAACTGGCCACCTCGTTGGAGGTGGCCAGTTGCCGAGTTTGCATTGGCCACACAAGACTTACTCACGGCCATCTTGTTTCGGGTGATGCTCATATCAGCCCTTACTGTCGTTTTTGTGGTGGGGACCAATTGGTTGCCCACCTCTTATTGGATTGTAGCCATTTTACCATTCTCCGGTTATCCTGTTTTCCAACCCTTTTAACTATTCCTCAACACACCCTTTTCCGATTCTTATTGGCGGAGGAATCTTTAAACCCGTCGTTTTTTAAATTTTTGTCACAAAGTGGTCTCCTCCACCTTTTATAGATGATATCTCTTGTCTCACCCTAGCAGCAATATAGAATCCACTTGGATTGGGCAGCAACCCACTGTTAACTTACCTTAAACCTTAACCTTCTTTAAACAGGACTTTGAGGAATTTTTATTAAAAGAAGAAGTTGGCGAAGAATTCCTTCATAGAGAGACGAGTTCTTCTGTTACTTTTGATGTACTGTGTGCAAAATCTGAAAAATCTCAACCAAATGCTACCAGTCAGTTTTTGCAACAAGACCTCAACCAAGAAAAGGTAATATTTGTTATTTTTAGTTTCTTGCTGAATGGATTTGTATAATGTCAAACAATATTTGATATTTTCTTCACACCAATGTTATCACTCAATATTGCCATATCTTAGTAATGAATAATAAGAGTTTATTGACTTATTATGCTTGCTTGATGTCCTTTTCATGGAGTTTTGTGTAAATAGTACCTCTCCCATCTATTTGAGTGGGGTTCCTACTACTGGTCCCCAGTCCCTCGGACACCTTTCAATTGAGAACATATTTAAACTAACTTGCAGGTTGATATCCTTTATAAAATGTGGGAACCATGTCTGTATACAATACACTCAATGTGTGCTAACATACCAGTGATAAAGTTTAAGGAGAACATCCTTACATTTGTAACTAACATCTATCTTAATGAAGCCCAACATACTATTTGCTTTATTTTTTCTTCAATACACTACCTAGAAATCCTCAGGGACTCATCTATTACTACATGCCATCCCTGCTCCAAACTGCAACTCACATTAATGGCAATCACACCTCATTTTATGGAGAGTAACTCAAATTAATAGCACTGATACTTTTCTACTTTGAAGATATTACTTGTGCATTTTAGTTGTCCTCTTGTTGTCAAGTGTGGTCATATGCAATGTGTGTGTTTTGCTTGTTGTGAAGTAAAGAAATATTTTGGCCTGTCATTACGTGTGCCTGTTTATATATGAAAAAAATGTTATTAGAATGTTTAAAGGAACAAAATTTCTAGTGCATTCTGATTAGCACTTCCATTCTGAAAGAAAAAGCTCTAGGAATTGTTAGGTTAGTGCGCAAGTTCTTCTGGTAGTTTAAATGAGAAATTTATAGCTATTCAGGGTTGATTTCATTGCTTCAAAATTAGACCCAATCTGCATAGTTCTGATCATGCTGCAGCACAAGCTTTCATAGAGAAATTATCGCTATTAATCAACACCAAAGGATTCATACCAGAACAAATCTTCAATGTGGATGAAAAAGGGCTTTTCTGGGAAACAGTGTCATGCAAAATTATTGGATACATAACGTTTTTTACTATTTCTTACATAATATTTCTTCTTTTGGTTGATAATTTACAAATATGTTCCAATTATACTTTCATTCACTTGTACAAATGAAAAATGGAAAAATCATAAATAAAAAAAATTATTTATAAAAATACCAAATTATCAGACGCAAAAGTATTAGATACATTTAATATTTTGTAGCATACCCTTTATTCAGTTTTACTGCTTCAAGCCTCTTTCTGAAGTTGGTTTGTAAGCCTTTTACAAGTATTCGCAGGAATATTAGCCCATTCTTCTTTGCAGAAATCTCCCAAATGTTGATATTTTGTGGATTTCTTACACATACTTGTAGTTTAGTTTCCTCGACAAGTTTTTGGTGGGTTTAGGTCAGGAGACTGACTAGGCCATGTCATGATCTCAATCTTATTATTTTCAAAATATTTTTGAGTTGCCTTGTTGTGTGCTTAGGATCATTGTCCTGTTGGAAAAGAAAACTTAGTCCAAATCCCAACGATCTGGCAGATTTGAGAAGATTTCATTCTAGAATTTTGCAATATTGAGAGGCATTCATCATCCCTCTGATTATGTCCAATTCCCCAGTGCCATTTGGTGAAAAACACCCCCATACCATTATACTACCGCCTCAGAATTTTACCCAAGGTATGGTATTCTTAGGGTTGTGGGGTGTTTCCCTTTTCCTCCAAACCTGATTTGCCGTGTTCCGCCCCAAAAGTTCAATTTCGGTCTCATTGGACCATATTACATTGTCCCAAAATTCACTCAGTTGTTTTCATATGTTTCAGCAAATTTCAACAGAGCCTTTACATGTCTAGTGCTCAACAAAGGAGACTTGCTTGGCGATCTTGAATGTAGGCTAATGCGATTGAGGGTTCTACTAATTGTGTCCCTGCTCACTTCTCAAGATCGTTTAGAATTTCCATGCTAGTTGTAAATCGATCGTTCTGCACTTTCTGAGCAATCTACTGTGCAGTTGCATTGTTTTTTTTCCAAGGCCGACCACTTCCCTGCATGTTAGCAGTCATATTAAATTTCTTCCACTTTCTAATGTTTCCTATTGTACTTGAGGAATCTTTAGATCTTGGGATATTTCAAGATAGCTATCTGCTCTTCTGTGATGTGTAATGATCATTTTGTGCACATCCTCTGACAATTCCTTAATGTTGCCGCCCATTGATTTCAGAGATTACAACTGGCGGATGGAGAATGTTGGGTGAAGGAGATGCTCGAGAGATGCTACTGGCTCTTTGCCATACACAGTGCATAATTCACCTGTTGGCTCTCCCTCATTTGTTCTCCATTTATATAAGTAGCCTTAAGCAGAAGAGAATTAAAATGAGGACTATGTGACCTTTCATTATTTAGTACCTACCCTGTGTTATCATTCTTTTTTATTTTATACTATGCTGGTTGACATCACACATAATATTCAGGATAACTATCATGAATTAAAGTATGTTCAAGTTCTGTTGTCAATAGTCACTGGGTAGGGGAGATGTTATTTCTTGCTTATCATGATTCTTAACACTGTTATGGCTAACGATCCTCATCTGTTCATTAGCATTTTATCTACTCATGCCCCTTGAGTAAGTTGGTATTCCTTATTTACTCAAGTCTCCCCTCATTTCTTTTAAGCGCTATTTAGCCATCAGCAATGTACACACTTCTGATTGTTGCACCCAACTAATCTTTACAATCTGATAGATTACTCATTCTTTTCACATGAAAGTGAACATATCTAAATCCCCCCAAATAAGCAATTAATAACATGAATTTAAATTATGAAAATAGCACAAACTGATTTCCATAAGATCAATATCTATTAGTGACCTGAAAAATATTGGTCACATTGGTTATCCTGGTTGCTCTGTGTGTAATCTAATTTTGTTCTTCTTTAAGCAGGACTTTGGAGAGATTTCATTGAAGGAAGAAGTTAGTGAAGAATTCCTTCATGCAGAGACAAGTTCTTTTCCTGATGTTGATGGACTTTTTGAAAAATTTGTAAACTCACCCACTCAGTTGTTGCAACAAGACTCCCTCCAGGAAAAGGTAATTACACTTTATATTATAATGGCAAAAATGTCCCATTTTTACCTTTGGTTTTTAATGTAAGAGATTTCTTACTGATCTGCTCTCATTTTAAGAAGCTCCCAAAATGCGGTACCTATTGGGTGTAGACTGATACACTTGGCACAGATGCCAGATAAGTACCAACAAAAATGCTACACTTGATACCTGGAGGAGCAGCCGCATGTCCTCCTGGCATGTGTTGAAATAGGGAAATCCCACTCACTTGATTAATTTGAGCCCTTTGATGAGATCTGAGGACACTGGTGCATTTTTCCCTTTTATCTCTCTCAGCATCTATTTTTTTCCTATCACTATCACCTTAATTCTTTGTCTACCCACTCGAAGGTGGATGGTGTATCCTTGTAGCTGGAGGAGCAGCATATCCTCCCTGCTCCACTGCCCGCAAAGATTGCTCCGTTTGCAGAAGGAACCTACACTCTGGATCCAGGTCTAGGGAAGATGGTGGGTTTCCCTAATCTGAGGCTAGTTACCAATCCACATTCACCACTCTGACCTGTCTACCATGACATCCAGAGGATTTGGTCTGGGGTTCCTAAGAAGTTGGGGGAATGTTCTATACTCTGTAAATGTGCTCCATTAACATAGGAAGCATTAATAAAATTTAAGAAATTATTATTAAGGAAATAAAGCAAGTGGACAAAAAAGTAAATTGAAGAGAATAATAGATAACTAATTTCATGACAATCCTGCTTACAGCAATCCCCTCCACCTTTTATATTCTACTATATATCACTATACTTAAAATGGTCATCCTTAAGTGAATTTACAATATATATATTAATGTAGGCTGAAGTGGACATGGACCATACATGGACACAGACCGTACAAAAGGCCTTCTTGCCAAAATATGGGTTTGATTCAGTTTACCTTTGGCATAGAAAATTGGTCTGATGTGATGTCAACTCCCTATTCTTCCCACGGAGCTCTGACGCCATTTTTATTTGCTAAATTTTATTATATTTTATGTGTCTGATGTAATTTTTACAAGTTACATTATAGTCCACAGTGTTTGTGAATATTGCATGATTCTGCTGGTTAATATGGTTACCATGGTAATATGATCATTGTGAAGAAAAATGTGTGTGTGATTTTATAATGATGACCAGCATGAAGATTTCTATGTTTACAGTTTACATAAAATGGTGTGTAGTACATGGTCATACAAAATTTGGAATTTGTGATAATTATACTAATAAAGATTTCATTTTAAAACTACTGTATGTTAATCACATAACATTGTTTTGTGTTTTCAATGTGAAAAAGTGACCAAAAATTGAATAAAACTACAAGATATCATAGTGCAAAGTTGACCATTTTTATCAGTCCTATTGTATTCAATTTTCTAGTCGCAATATTGAAGTAATATTGGGATTTTGCATTGCTTAAGGACATTATTAATATATTTATGCAATGATAAACAATGAGAGCTGTGCATTACTTACCTAAAAATATTTAGAAAATTAATAAAATGATTTTTTATATACCTATGAAAAATGTTGTAAAATAACAATTCTAACCATCTTTTCTATATTATATATCTTTTCATAACATTTATGTATCATTTAATAGTAGTAGATCCTTTAATTTCAGTTATGGCATATCCCTAAGAAACTTTTTAAAATGGTACAAAGTGCATACAGAACATATCCTAGATGGTCACAATCCATCATCATCTGCTTTCCTGGCCATTGCGCTGATGGGACTCAGCGCCCCGTCCAGCTCCAGCTTAACCTCTTCTCCTTCTTTCTGACAGCCGGCATTTTCTACCCTACTTCCCCACTTTCCCTACAACCTCTCCCACAACTTTATCTGGTTGGCCTCTAAATTCACAGGGTAGATACTGACCAGCTTCATCAAACCCAGCTATCCCGGATTGGGGCTGAAAAGGGAGGGGGACAACGTTCCCTCAACCCTGAGCTCTGGTCTGTGTTAGTGGGTATTTAATAACCTTCTTCATCCCCATCCATACCTTCCTCACTTCCCCTTTCTTTCTCCTTTCAATCTCTATCCATTTTACGCCATGCCCAAGGTGGAGCTGCCATGCCGATGGGCTGCCAGGCCACTAGGCAGGAAGAGTGTCCTCAAGCAGTGGCAGCTGGCTCTGCCGGCCCTGTACTCACTTGTCACAGAGTGTGCTACTGCGTGGGGTGATTAGCGTTTGCATCCTGTGATTATTATAGGCTCAACATGCCCAATGATGAAAAAAAAACAAAAATAAAACTCCATTACCTTCCCTTCACCCATTGTCAGAGCCACCCTCAGGCAGCTCCACTGAAAAAAATGGAGTCTCCCCACCCTCTGCTTTCACAGGGACCCTGAAAAGATGAGTTTATGTGAGGGAACTCATGGACTACTCCATAGATGACATCACCTTAGAGCTGGCCGACCATAGCGTGTTCAAGGTCGAGTGTGTGATGAGAAAATAGGGAGGGGCGTCGAGACCCACCCCTACACTCTTCATCACGTTCGACCCCGTAAGGGGCGCGGCGATTTGCCATCCTAGCCTCCGTGCTGACGGGATTCAGCACCCCGTCCGACCCCAGCTTAGCCTCTTCTCCTTCCTTCCAAACATTTGTTTCCCCCCAGTTTCATAGGTTTTCATACAACCTCTCCCACAACTTTCTCTGGTCAGCCTCTAATTTCACAGGGTAGATGCTGACCTTCTTCTCAGCCAACCGTCCCGGATCGGGGCTGAGGGGGGAGGGGACAATGTTTTCTAACCCCTAAGCTCCGGTTCGGGATGTGTGTTTTTTAACAACCTGCTTCATCCCCACTCATACCTTCCTCACATCCCTTTTCCTTTCCTCTTCACACTCTATCAATTTTACGCTGTCCCCAAGGTAGAGCCGCTATGCTGAAGGGAGGGCTGCCAGGTCACCAGGCGGGAGGGGGTGGCCTTAAATGGTGGCACCTGGCTCAGCCAGGCCAGTACACACTCCTTGCAAAGCGGGCTACTGTGAGGGGTGATGAGCTATTGCATCCTGTAAGAAAAAGAGGGTCACCATGCCCAATGATAAATATAATAAAAAAATCCCCTTAATTTCTCCGCATCTACTGTCGGAGCCGCCCTCGGGCAGCTCCACAAAAAAAATCGAGGTCATCCTCCCTCCTGTGCTTGCGCAGGGGACCATCCAAATTTCTCTAACCGGAGAGGAGGCTTACTCTTCTCCTTCGCATATGGGTGTAGGGGACTTTCCTAATTCGGGCACCTCCCTCTTTGCAGATGTAGTTCCCCCTTTTCTTTCCAAGGGGACTGCTAAGAAAGCTGGCAGGCAGCCCATTGCCGACCGCTTCCCATTAAACGGCTTAGTAGGGCAACCCCCTTCCTCCATGAGGATCACCTTGTCATGGTGGAGGGGCTTGCATACTCTAATGATGCAGTGGGCTATGTCAGTGAAGGCTGACCGAGATGGTCACTACTTCCCATTAGTCGGTCTTCAGGGGTCCAACCTTGCTGAACAGGCCACTGTAGAGGAGTCAGACTAACGATCCTCACACCCTCGTGGTGAGTACCACTGTATGGGTTGCCGATTTGTTCGCCGGAGGTATCGCCATAGGCCGTACTCATTCTGGAGCTGGTAGCTGCCCACAGCTTGAGTCTTACCCTAGCTGTCCTCAAACTTCCATTCATAACGCTGCACTGTTTTTAAAACGACATGTAGCGAGGGGGAGGGCTACCCCGAGGATGGTGTAAAGCGCCTTTTCAGGGGCAGCTACAGTAACGTGCCTACTTCCCCAGGGTACATGTTCTTATTAATACAAATATATATGGGTAAAAATAACAAAAACTTTTCCCAGAGGCCGCAGGCTTCTGGTCCCCGTGCCACCAATGACCATGTTCTCCATAGACTCGATCCTTTTGGTTCCGAGGTCAACGATGACCTTGACTATGGTAAATTTGTACTATTGAAATCAGATAACGATAAACCATTGAGTAAAGCTGATATTTTCCACATTTATGGAGACTTTGTTGCTAAATCTGGCGAACCAGCCCAAATGTGGCCTAGAAATGATGGCTGTCTGGTAGTGGAATCGACTTTGTATGAACAACACCAAAAAATCAAAACACTCGATTCTCTAGCTTCACTGAATATCTCCTCTTCAGCCCACCCTACCTTTAATACCTGCAAGGGGGTTATCAGGTCAGGGGAGCTGATTGAATATGATGTGGACCGACTTGTTGATAAACTGACTCCTCAGAAAGTAATCAGCGCATACCGCATCACCCGCAATCTTAATAACACCAGAGTCCCTTCGGCTACCATTATACTAACCTTCAATCGGTTGGAACCTCCTAAAAACATCAAGGCTGGCTACTTGTGTATCCCCGTGAAGCCCTACATTGAGAATCCCTGTAGGTGCTTCCATTGCCAACATTTTGGGCATGTCAGCAAATACTGCAGACAGATGAGGCTATGTATTAATTGTTCTTCCGACTTCCATAGAACACCATGCTCACATCCCCCTTGTTGTGCCAACTGTGGTGGTGACCACCCAGCCAGCTCTAACCAGTGCACCTTTTTCTTATTTGACAGAGAGGTTATTGCTCTCCGAAATAAATACAGAATTAGCATGAATGATGCTAGAAGGAGAGCAAAAGAACTATACATCCAACCAGGAATAAGTTTTGCAGACGCTCTTCGAACAAATAGACCAGTCCGTATCAAACAACAAAGAATATTCAGACCCTCACCTTTACAGCCACAGAATAACCACCAAGTAGCCCCAACAGAACATTTTCCCAAGAATGATGCTTCTCCTCCCTCTCCAATCATCAGAGAAGCTCCTGCTTCACCGAAACCAAGACGCAAGAGGACTCGCCGTTCCTCAGATTCTTCCCCATCAGCATCAAATCAACCATTGTCATGTCCTGAAGAAATGGAGGCTGATTCCGGGAAAGTTTGTGTGGTGTGCGTCTGACCTTTAGACATCCACCCTCCTCCCACTAAATCTGCCTTGATTCCATCTATCAAAACAAGCTGGCCTACAACACCCGCAGCACCAGCCACTTGAAAAAACTAAAGAGATGGTCACAGGTTCAACATTAGCTGTGGCCCCCTTGGAGGAGGAGAAACAGCCTTCTGGGCTCCCCATACCAACCACAGCTGACCCAACAACCAGTCCTCAGAATGACCCTGCACCATCCCTTTTGACACCACTAACTAGCATTACAGAGACACCCTTGCTAATAAAACGAACTAATACTACAGAGGACCCACTACCTTCAGAGGCATCTTTGCCAGCAAAACTAACCAGTACTACAGAGGACCCAATATCCTCCGATGCATCTTTGCCAGCAAAAACCATCTTGTGATATGCACAGCTGACAGATGGTTCTTTGCCCACTAATAAAAGTACCATCCCTAAAACCCTAAAGCTACCAATGCCTCAAGTACTAATAACATCCAGAAACCTAAAAGGCTCAAAACCCTAGTTACCTTTACCAGATACAAAGAAAAACCTAATTACTCTTAAAAGATAAATATGCCCCCAATTATAAATTGGAATTTACAAGGAATCTTTCCCAAATGGGAAGAACTCAAAATACTGCTACACGATTACAACCCTTGTTGTATAGCATTACAAGAAATACAATTGGGTAATCGTCAATTACCCAATATCCCCAACTATGTGGGATACTTTAAAACCCCACCAGAACCCATACATGGTTTAGCTATTTTTGTCCACAAAGACTGTTCTTACTTAGTAATCCTATTGAAAACAGATCTTCAAGCAGTAGTGACCCGTGTGTACACCAACCGTTTATACAAAGTCTGCTCACTGTACCTCCCTCCTAGTGAAGGAGTAGTTGCCTCACAATCTAGCTAACAAATTAGCCAATCTCATCACCCAACTCCCAACCCCATTCCTACTGGTTGGAGACCTTAATGCAAGGCATCAACTTTGGGGAGACTATGATAACAACCCCAAGGGAAACATGATCGTAAAATGTATAGAGACCATGGATGTGTCATTTTTTAATGATGGCACTCCAACATCTTTTCATGTCCAGACTAACAGCTCTACCTGTGTAGATCTATCACTTTGTTCATCAGACTGTAGAGCAGATTACAGCTGGTTAGTGGATCCTGACCTTAGAGGAAGCGATCACTACCCAGTTGTACTGACCTCATGCTTGACTGCCCTTCCCCGCCCACTGAGTAATAGGTGAAACACTAAGAAAGCCAACTGGCCAAAATTTAAACACCTCTCCCATCATTCTGGACACTTCCCTCAGGGTGACATTGACATGATCTTGGAGAACTTCCATGACCACATCAACCAGGCAGCAAATTCATCTATGCCCCTCTCCAAAATTGTTTCTCACAAGTCCCATCTCCCTTTTTGGTAGAGGAATGCAGCAAAGCAGTGACAGAATGCAAACTAGCTTGTCGTCGCTACCACTGGAACCCTACTACTACCAATAAGTATGCCTGTAACCGAGCCAGGGCAGTGCAACAGCATACCCTCCGCCAGGCTCGCCGAATTTCCTTTAAAGGGTACATCAACTCTATCAACCACCAAACTGTACCAGACAAAGTCTGGAAGAGAGTGAAGAAGCTCATGGGCAGAACAAGTGGCTTCTCTGCCGCCAATATAGTTGAATCAGGTGAGCTTTTAGGAGACTTATTGAAACTTTCAAATGTCCTGGCAAAGACATTTACTGACATCTCTAGCCCCAACAATTACCCTCTAGAATTCCAATGTGTCAGGAAAATTCAAGAACAGTGCATACTGAACTTCATGGATCCTTGTATGGATAATGAACCATATAACAAGCTCTTTTCCATCAATGAACTTGAAAGTGCTCTTAAGAAATGTGGATCTACTGCACCTGGCCCTGATGGTATCTCTTATGATATGATCAGGAATATGCATTCAACACTTATATTACACCTTCTTGATATATTTAACTATATCTGGATTAAGGGCCATATCCCTTCCTATTGGAGGGAAGAAATTATACTTCCCCTTTCATAAACCGGGAAAGGATGGAACACTAACAACCCACTATCGCCCAATTGCTCTCCATGCAAGCTTTTCGAAAGAATGGTGAATGCCAGGCTGGTATGGTTTCTGGAGAGAAATAACCTTATTTCTCCCTCACAAGCAGGTTTTAGGAAAAAGCAATGCACCACAGACCTGCTGGTCAGGATGCAGGATTGCATCCGACAAGCTTTCTCAAAAAGCCAGCACTCCATCGCTGTATTTTTTGACATAGAAAAGGCCTATGATACCACTTGGAGGTGTGGTATCTTGAGGCAACTGCATGACTGGGGTATCAAGGGTCACCTCCCCAGATTCATACAACAATTTCTTGCTGAATGCACATTCCGAGTGAGAGTCAGAAATGTCATGTCAGAGGCAGTTGACCAGATAGAAGGTGTACCACAGGGAATTGTTTGGAACGTCACCTGCTTCTTGGTGGCCATCAACAGTATCATTACTAACCTTCCAGCAGAGACAATATCAACTTTCTATGTGGATGACTTGGTAATTGTCTCAACATCACCTCGGCTGCCCTTTGTCACCCGAAAATTGCAACAGGCCATTAATATCATTGCCAAGAATGCCACCGCAAAAGGCTTCCAACTATCATCCTCAAAAACAAAGGCAATTCACTTTTACAACTTCAGGCGAGTTGAGTGGGAAGAGCCAACCTTATTTCTATATAACTCCCCCATCTCATTTGAGCCCCACTTCAAATTTCTAGGGGTTATCATTGACTCAAAGCTCTCTTGGGTCCCCCATATAACTGCTTTGAAAAAATCCTGCCTGAAGAGAATGGACATTCTAAAACTCTTATCACATGTTTCGTGGGGAAGTGACTGCCGTACCCTGTAGCTATTATATACAGCCTTGATCCAGTCTAAGCTGGACTATGGGTCACAGTTGTACTCTTAAGCATCATCCTCAAACCTGGATAAACTCAATTCCATCAGGAACCAGGGCGTGCATTTAGCTTTGGCAGCATTCAATTCCTCCCCAATACCTCGTCTTTATGCAGAGAGTGGGATTCTCCCACTACCCTTTCACCGCCTAACCTTAACCTGCAGTACCTCTTCAGACTGCAACAACTTCCCCAATCACCTGTATATGAGTGCACCTACAATATTGACTCAGTAGCCTCATATGACAGGTTCCCTTCACTAACCCGCCTATTTGCCCTGCGCATGACTGAAGATACAGGTCAACTGATAGAACTATCAGTAATCCCATATCAGATCCCAAAAGTACCCCTAGGGCTATTACCACCAGTGAGCGTCTGCAAGGCATTGGCAGAGGAACCAAAGACCAAGTTCCTACCTTCCGTTCTACGATGCCTCTTCCAAGAACATACTGTGCGTCACAAACCAAGCACCTTTATATACACAGACGGATCGAAATCCCCTGACGGGGTAGGAGCCTCTGCTATCCTCTCCTTCCATCATGTATCTGTGTACCGGCCTAGTGCAGCCTCTATCTTCACGGCTGAGCTTGTCACGATACTGGCTGCACTGTATACCATCGCTTATTCACCCTCAGGATCATATACAATATTCTCCGATTCCCTCAGCTCCTTAGAAGCCTTAGCCAATCCATTCCCAGATCACCCATTGGTTTCAAAGATACAGAAGTGGCTTTTTTTTTATGTCCTCGCTCCACAAAATCTTATTTTGCTGGGTACCTAGCCACTTAGGTATAAAAGGGCATGAGAGAGCAGACACTGTTGCCAAAACAGCAGCATCTCTAGGAACCACCACCCCTGCCCCTCTTCCTTTCCGAGATACTGTGCCACATATCCATGAATATGTGGTCAACCAGTGGCAGAGGACATGGGATGAACTCCCCCCAACCAAACTACATACCATCAAACAGTCAGTTCGCCCTTGGCCACCCACTACTAGAACCCGTACTCAGGATGTTATCCTATGCCGGCTGAGAATTGGGCATTGTCGCCTAACACATGGCTTTCTAATGGAGGGCCTTCAACAGCCTCCAATGTGCACTCACTGTGGAGTACCAATGTCCGTACTCCTCCTATTCACCGAATGCACACGCTTCCAAACCCTAAGGCAAAGACTTTTCCCTTTTTTTTGCCAAGGGATGCGTTCTCAGCAGGCCCTGAGAAGTATCCTTTCTGAGCACGAGAACAACACCTTTCATAGGAACAAAGTGCTCAAATTTTTATCAGAAACGAATCTATTAAAGGAAATTTAGTATTTTATCATTTTTAGAATGAGATAGACATGTCTTATTACTTTATTTTGATTTTACTATATTTTAGAGACATTTATTTTTCTATGATTTTACTCCCTTTTATTTTCTATGGTTTTACTCACTTTTATCCTAGATTTGTAGCCATAGTCTATGTTTTTTAACGAATATTTGAAATTTTAACAAACCCTTTTTGAAAATGGCTTCGAGTTTGTCCATCTGGACCTACGCAGCATTTGCCTTTTATGTACCAATAATAATAATAATATGGCAACCCCCCTTAGGGAGGGGGAGAGGGAAGCCAGGCCCCTTCGGTCACTTCCCTCAAAAGACCTGCTGCCAATGGGACCTGGGTGGGGTCAAGGCTTGTACCTCCCAGGACATGACTAATGACGCTGCCAACGGGACCTGCGATGTCCTGGGGGTGGGGGGATGGCCAACTGGAAGCCCCCCGTGAGATAGACATGTTCCTTGAGGTAACTCAGCCTCAGACGGTAGGGCCTTCCATGGGGGCGAATCCGGGCTCGGCGCCAAGCACCAAACCTGAATCTGAATCCCCGCCCTATTCAAGGTCCTCCTGGAATGACCCGGGTTTTCAAGGCAGTACATGAAGGGAAGGGATCTCCTTCGACCGGTGCCCCTGCAACCACCAGGACCTCCATCTCGAAGAAGGACGTGACTGAGGCAGGTCCATCTTGCTTGGGGGCTCCTGCCGGCGGAGTGGAGAAGTGGGTTCATTCCCCTGGGATGGATGGGTCTGCTGCCACTTTGGTAAGCGTCCAAGCCAAGATCGGCACATCCGGCCCCTCTGCCCGCCTGAGTGAGCAGGCCCTGACTATGAGTAAGATGAAAAGAGGGCAGTGCGGAGCCTCGATAACATCGGGGCCCCTTATTCAGAGGTTAGCTGGCGTTTTCGAGCCCACTGGCTTCAAATGCTTCCTCGTTATTCGCTCCACTGATGGCAGTAAGTTGACCAAGGGCAACATGAGCCATCAGAGGAGAGCATTAGCTAGTGTAATTGGTAGAGAGCCGAAGGTGACCCGTTTCTCGGACGGGATCCTTCTGGCGAATGCGGCGGATCCCTCCGAGGTGGCCAAGATAAGTGCTCTTCGGGCACTTGAAGAACCCCGGTGAGTGTGACACCGCACTCTACCATGGACTTTGTGAAAGGAGTAGTTTATGCGAGGGAACTCGTTGACTACTCCATAGAGGAAATCACCTTAGAGCTGGCCAACTGGGAGGAGCTGCGGAGGCTCGTCGTCCCGTTCCCCGTTAGCTATCTTTTTGCAGGAGACCATGCTAGGCGCGTGCCCCTTGCCCGCCCTCCTGGAGTATAAGGGTCTTGAGACCCCACCACTACGAGATAGCCGGGCTGGAGGATGCGCGGTTTACACCCAGTATGATGTTTCCGTTCTTCCCTTCTCTTTAAATACCTCCTTTCAGGCAGTGGCTGTGCAGTTGCACCTGGATAGGAGGTATACTATCATTTCTGCGTACATTCCACCGTCAGCTGACTTCGACACGGGGAACTTCCTCCGCGTCGTGGCACGGTTGCCGAGGCCATTTCTCTTGCTTGGAGATCTGAATGGCAGGCATCCTCTCTGGGAAGATTACTCCATAAATCCCAGGGGACAAGTCCTTGCCGATCTGATCGAAGAGCTAGAGATGGGTGTCCTAAACGTGGATGAGTTTACGCATCACTGTCCGAGAACCACTTCATTTTCTTGCCTTGACCTATCTTTGTGCTCTTCGGATGCACAGCCTGATTTTGATTGGGGGTGGTCGATGACATCCATGGTAGTGATCACTTTCCCATTCAATTATCATTTTCAGGGCAACTGTCGCCTGAGAGCCCACCTCGGTGGTGCTTGGTGCGGTGGCCTGCATTTCAGGAAATGACTGAATTCTCTATCTCAGTCGAGGAGTTTAGGTCGGTAGATGAGGCCGTTGAGTTCTGCTCCGGGAACCTCATCGCCGTGGGCCTGACTACTATTCCTAGAACGTGTGGCCGTTTTGCACGCCGACCACTTCCATGGTGGTCGGCCGAGTGTGAGACGGCCCTCAAACAGAAGCGTTATGCCTACATGCGCTATAAGCGCCGCCCGAACAATTTCACTGTCGCTGAATTTCGTGGGGCTAGGGCTAGGTTTCCGGTATATTTCGAAGCACGCCTGCTGCTCTTCTTGGCGGGAATACGTGTCTTCACTTAACGGGAAGACCCCTTTAGCAGAGGTGTGGAAGTGAGTCAAAAGGATTCGGGGCAAGTTCTCGCAGGACCACCCTCCCGTTCTCTAGGAGAATGGGACCGCAATCTCGGACCCCGCGTCCGTGGCGGAATCCTTGGCGACCGCTTTTTCCGCATTCTCTAGCCGGGATGCTGCTTCGCCAGCATTCAATGCACGTCGTGATGTCGCGGAAGGCGGCCGCCTGGACTTTACCTCCAGAGTCGGAGAACCCTTCAACGACAGGTTTACTGTGAGTGAGTTGCGCTCCGCTCTCGCTTCGTGCGCGGACGCCGCCCATGGTCCGGACGATGTCCTGTAAGCCATACTTCGACACCTGGGTGAGCGAGGCATGGCATTTCCTTCAGATTTGTTCAACAGGATCTGGGTGGAGGGTCTTCTGCCAGACTCCTGGCGAATCGCTACTGTGCTCGCCTTTCGCAAGCTGGAGAGAGATTACTCTACTCTGATTGGTTTCCGCCCAATCTTTCTAACCTCTTGCGTGTGCAAGTTGATGGAGAAATTGGTAAATGTTAGACTAGCTTTTTTCTTGGAAGCGGAGGCCATCTGTCTTCTGCACAGTGCCGCTTCCGCAGGTTCGCCTCGACGTCGGAGGCTCTTTTCCGACTGGAAAATGCCATCTGCGAGGCTATCCTTCGTAGACAGCACTACGCCACGGTCTTTTTCTATCTGGAGAAGGCCTATGATACCGCATGGCGATACGGTATCATGGAGACTCTCCACACGATGGGGGCGAGGGGACGCCCCCCAGTCATTATATCTGAATTTTTGCGAGATCGCCGATTCCGCGTACGGGTGGGCGGAGCTCTCTCCGGCCCAAAGGAGCAGGAAGAGGGTGTTCCGCAGGAAAGTGTCCTCAGTGTCACACTCTTTGCCCTGAGCATCAATGGCATCACCTCGGTGCTGCCGGAAGATGTTCTCGTGATCGGTGCCTTCCACACTTCCTCCATTGAGAACTACTTGTCAATCCTGGGGAGTTGCCACTCGCACTAAGAGGTGCACATTGCATTATTCTCCTCTACGCGCGAGCTCGTTGACTTCCTCAGTCGCTAACAGCTCTCACTGCATCCGCTGCTGATTTTGACGTTGCCTATGCGCCCGAGAGACGTATGCCAGTCATACCCTAAGCCCTTTGGGTTTACGGCGAGGAAACTCCTTCGAGAACTAGGTATAGCTCTCGGGCTGGTTCTGTGTGGAATTTTTTCACCTACAGTATCTGCGGTAAGTGGATCGCACTTCCAGTGGAAGTTGTCAACAGTGAATCTCTTGACCAGTTCAAGCGAAGACTAGACAAAGTCTTGAAAAGTAGCCGTTTAGGGACGCAAAAAATTGAGCAGCCATGTGCCCGCTCGATTGCTAGTTCAAAGGTACCCTCTTTGAATAAACTGTAAGGTCTCCTAGGGTATTCTCTTTCCTTGTAACTCCTTGTAACCACCCTGGAGATACCACCTTGAGCTATTTATCACCATGCCCCTGCTAGGCCTCTGCATTGCATGGAATATTGCGTTTGATCTTTTTGTAATATACCTAGTCAGGTTTGGCAAAACCCCCCTAAATTTTGAAAAAGTACAATAAAACACACATTTTATCTAGGTTTTTCCAAATCTTGGATTTAAAAAAAAAAAAATGCTACAAGCATTAGTATAACATAGAAAAGGAATAGCTATCTCTTTTTATATAATATTAATAATTACTTAGTTTAATAATTATATTATAGTAAGAATAGATCACTGTAACAGATCACTGATCAAGAATTTGGGGTACCCACATCCCATGATAGCCATAACCTGTAAGAGAGATGAATTATGAATCAGTATCAAAGATATAGCCTTAATTTGATACATATTTGTTGAAATTCAAAACATAAATATGAATTTTGAATAAAATTAATAAGTAGCATTCATTTCTTAAAAGGAAAAGTGTAATTTTGAAAAAAAACAAAAACCCAGGTTTTATTCTGGGTTTTTCAAACCTCAGGTTTTTTTCAAAAAACAAATGCTACAACCACTAGAATAGAATAACATAGAAAAAGAATAGCTATCTCTATTTTTATAATAATAATTAATTAGTTTAATAATTATATTAAGGTAAGAACAGATCACTGATTGAGAATTATGGGTTGTTACCCATGATAGCCATAACCTGTTGAAGGAGAGATGAATTATTATGAGTCAGTATCAGAGAAATGACCTTAATTTGATACATATTTGTTGAAATTATAAACATAAATATGAATTTTGAATAAAATAATAAGTAGCATTTATTTCTTAAAAATGTAATTTTGAAAAAAAAAACCCAAACCCAGGTTTTTTCAAATTTCACATGAAAAAGCCCAAAAAAAAACTTGGATTCAACCCAGGTTTTTTAGAGCTGGATTTTTTTATTTTCGTACCCTGCACCTTGGGTTAGGCTGGAACCATGCCAGTGTATATGGATGGCTCCAAAGACCAAGAAGAGCTCGGCTTCCATGCCCTATCCCATCAGTTTGAAGTTAGCAGGGCTCTACCAGGCGCTGGGTCTGTCTTCATGGTTGAGCTGGTGGCAATACACCACTCGGTACCGGACATTATGTGATGTGCCCGGTTCGGTGACTACTGCCTGATAGCCTCCTTGATCTTACCCTCCATGCTTTTCCTCACCTTGGCGACCTTGGTGTTGTCATACTTATCCAACCAGATAAGGTGAAACCTGGGGTGGAAGGCAACAGCCAGCTGGCATTACTCATCCTCCGGGAGGGTCCTAAACCTTTTATCAATGCTTGCCAAAAGTGCCTCAATCAAGGGGCTGCAGTAGACGAGGCCATTGGACTTCAAGTCCTTGAGCCTGAATATTGTCGCATCAATTGTTTGCAGCAGAGTCTCAATATACGTTTGTTCCTTCCCCTGGATCTTGTCAAGCGCTTTGGTCACTGGTGACATGACTTGGAAATAAAACTGGAGAATTAATAAATTTTAGAAATTTAAAAAATAATAATATTTATTACCTTGGCATAATCCTTCAGTAAGTTGACATCCTGGTCATTGAAGCTGTTGACTTTCAACTGGGTCATGACTCTGTTGAGAACAGGCCAATTAGTCTCCGCGATTGTTTTGATGACCACCACAGAATCATAGTTGGAGTTCCAGCTCATTGTGTTGGGGATAACCAGCCTCCTCCTCACCTCAGTGTAGATGCTGTCTGCTGACACAGTGCTGTGATCCTGGTGGTTCTAGAGGGCACCTGCCTTGGCAATAGTAGCCCTGTAGGATCTTTTGAATACTGCACTCTGCAGTAAGCACCTGCATCCTTGCTTGCCACTAAGTTAAAGGTGTGGGCAGCTGACCTCTTGTGAGCTGGCAGGTTGATGGGATTGCCAAGGACAGCATCAACATCATCAGGCACATCCAGAGAGTCTTCAAAGGAGACATACTCAAATTTCTGCTTGTCCACAGATCATGCCAACAAGGTAGCCTCAGCAGCAGCATCAGGGTTGGTGTCCACATTCTGAACCAGTAGTGGGTCTGGCATTGTGTCATCCTCTGCCTCAAACTGGACAAAGGCCTTTACAAAGTTGCTACCATTGTCTGTGGTAGTCCTGGAATAGAAAGACAGTCCAAGTTTTTTATAAAAGTAGTCATTAAATATTACAATTGAATTGAGCTTATAAATAAAAATAATCTAAAATTTATGTAAAAAAAATCTGATACAAATTTCTAATAGACTAATAGTCTAATAAGTAATATTAATATACTATCATCTATCTAATATGATGACTTTTTCTCAATATGAAATTCACAGTGGACATTGACCATCATAGATATGATGACCTCTCAGCCTGATGCATGAGAGCACTGCTATCTGCCCGCCTGATGGTGGAGTCCAACCAGTTGACAGTCATGCATGCCCAGGTAGCCTTTCTTGTGGGAAGACCAGCAGTCAGCTGTGGTGGCCACCAACTTAACATCGCTAAGAACTCTGAAATTTGAAAAAATACAAGTCCTAAATTTTAATTGGGGGGAATATAAATTAATTCAAGTATAAAAAAGATAAAATTATATCAATTAGTCAATTACCTGATCAAGTACTTCTTCAAGTCAGTATGCAAATCAACGATTCACTTGTCCAGTGTCCTCCTCAACATGGAGCTCTAGCTGGGGTTCAGTGTCTTGATCAGCCTCTCGAACGTGTCAGACTCTATAACGTGGAATGGTACCATGTTGGCTATGAATAGTCCACAATTCTTTGATCCACAGCAGCCTGGGGGTATGTCACTGCCATTAGCAGTGATGCCAAAGGACTCGGCAATGGTTTGCTGGTGTGCTTTCTTGCCAGAAGAAGGTGAAAACAGACTCGATAATTCTGAAGAGCTACCGCCACTGTTAGAACCAGAAGAAAACCTCTTTGCTTTTCCACAAGATGAACCTGCCTTAACCATTTTCTCAAACTGCATCTCCCAATGCCGCAATGGCTTCAGGTTGCTTTCTGTCATCTCTGAATCGGGCACACTCATGTGACATATCCCCATTTAATGGAGCGCTTGCCTGCGCAGTGATGACTGTGCCATTCCCCACACTGTTCAGCACATTCTTGTCTAATGTCCCAGTCTGGGTGATCTTCGTGCACATTACCTACGAGTGCACATTGACTTGTGGACTTGTAGATTTGGGAAGGGGGTCAGCCTTCTCCCTTTTATCTAGCTATTTTTTATCGTTTTCTTTATAGGTTGCACATTCCTGCGCTGGGGAGACCCCCTCAATGCAGGAGCTTGCCTCCTACTCATTGCCTTTTCCTTTTTTTTATTTTTAGTGTTGGGTTTTTGGGGTTTTTTTTTAATCTTATTTTAAAGTAGCCTAGTACTAGGCAGTTTTTAATATGGTGACTAATACCCAAGTAGGCAGTCGCCAGATGAGCTCTTTAAAAAAAAAAATCTCAAACTGCATGATCTTGGCTGGGTGGGTCTTCTTGATTTGAGGTTGTTGAGGCTTGTCATGTGCCCATTGATTGACACAGTCCTGGGCAGGCACAGCTTGCATTCAAAAATAAACTTGATCAAGAAGCAGTCATCCAGGTGGGGCCAAGGGTTCTGGGCACTGGAAGTTTCAACCTCGACGATGTCAACACTGTTGACATCAACAGATTCAAGTTCTTGAGATGCCATGATGACTTATAAAATTCTAATTCACACTAGTATCTGAATTGAAAATCTGAAAATAAATTATAGGTTTTGTAATGGTTTTCCATTTTAGCTATTTATTTATAAGAACTTAAATTAACCATAAATGGAAAGAAGTTTATTTTATAAATTTGGACCAACAAAACATCGGAGTAAAAAATGAATAAGTGCAAGGGACCATAGCCAGCCTGTGGACAATAGTAGCAATATAATATTTGTTGTGCAATACATAATAATAAATTAATAATAATATAGATAAGCACTGTATTTTAATTTTAAAGGTATATCTATGCCAATATATATTCTATTGAATTATTAATCAACATGCATTTTATTTGAATATTAAGTAAGCTATATCATCAATTAAAGTCTAAAATCTTAAAAAATATTAATACTTGAAACTATTATATAACATGTGGCTAATTATTGAATAACAAACTGGATCTTACAATATAGAAAATATAATTTAGCTATGCAATTACTATAATATCAAATGAATGTATGCAAATGTTTAATATATTATAATAATGAAACCTTACTTATTTATTTTCTTTCAATTAACACTAATGTTATCACTATAATAACAGATACTCATGTTGGAACTGTAATAGCTCTCCAGTGTGAAGTGAAGCCTCATTCTTCCAGCACTTCCTTTTACTTATAGTGCTGCATTGCATGCTATTGTGCAATATCTTTTTTATATATTGTGTTGCATGATATGGTACAATATCTTATTTGTTTATTAAAGAAATTTTATATGATCTATTAATAAAAAATAATTGCTTGTATATCGAATACATAAATTATCATTTTGAACTCATAATTCAAAGTTTGATTGAAATTTTATTTATAATAAGTGGCATTATATCAGGGTTGAAAGAATGACGCATACATTATTAAATATGCTAAGACTCTACATCTATATTTAAAAGCTGAAAATAATGGAAACTTTTAAACGTTTACCAGTTTCTAGGAAGATGGGGGGTTAGTAGAAGTTAATTAGTCTGATAATGATTTCGAAAGTTATCTTAAAAGTTAAATCATTAATGAAAATGTTGACTCATTAATTAACGGATTAAAGGTTTAGTGCCCAGGTTTGCTAAATATAAAAAAAAAAATTGAATTTTTAATATTAGACACAATGGTAATTGGCTATTGCACTTTATTGATATTCATTTTATGAAGTCTCTTTCTTCAAGAAGAAGAAATCATGTATGTGCCAAGGCAACAAAAACAGAAACAAATATCAATGAATGAACTACATCTATAGGAATGCCCACTGTGGGGTACTCTATCACCCTTGGTACCCGGAGGAGCTGGCTGATGAGAAAGTAAAAAGAGAATATCAGAGTTTGCTAGAGTCTAAATGGAATGAAGTGAAAGGAGAAGAAAGGAAGGAAGTGGAAAATGACTGGGAGATGTTCAAGGAAACACTGATTTGTAGTATGACAGAAGAATAAAAGGAAAGGGTATTAGAAAAAATAGCGAATGGTGGAATGAAGAGGTGAAAAAGGTGGTATGCGAGAAGCGATTGTTATTTGAAAGGTGGCTGCAAGATAAAAGTGCTGAAAATTATAGTGTATTCAAGGAGAAAAGAAAGGAGGTTAAAAGGGTGGTGAAAGAAGCAAAGAGAATGGCGAAAGAAAGGTAGAATGAAAAATTAGTGAGAGTTTTTGAAAGAAATAAAAAGATGTTCTGGAAAGAAATAAAGAGAGTAAGGAGAGCTGAATCAGGTATGGTATGGAAATATGTGTGAAAGATGCAAATGGAGAGGTACTAGTTGAAGATGAAGATGTATGGAAAAGATGGAAGGAGTATTTTGAATGCTTGCTGAATGTAACAGATAACACAAGTGCTGAGATTATGTCTGTGGCAGCCGAAGGGAGGCAGATGGGTGGTGTGAATGTGATAGATGAAAACATTAATGCTAGTGAAGTTGAAAATGCGGTAAAGAGTTTAAAAGCAGGAGAGGCTGCAGGTATGGATGAGATACAGGTTGAATGTTTAATGTATGGTGAAAAGTCATTATTGAATGGTTGGTAAGGCTGTTGACTGGGTGTTTTTTTAGCAGGATGTGTGCCAGAGGCTTGGAAGTGTGCAGCAGTTGTGCCTTTGTATAAAGGAAAGGGTGATGTGCGCAATCGTGCTTCCTATAGGGGGATTAGTTTGTTATCAGTGGTTGGTAAAGTATATGGAAACATTTTGATTGAGAGAGTGAGAAATTTTACAAATGAGTCAATTGGAGAAGAACAGTGTGGTTTTAGAACAGGAAGAGGGTGCAGTGACCAGGTGTTTGCAGTGAGACAGATATGTGAAAAAGCAACCAGGAAATGTGAGAAGGTATTCTTTGCTTTCATGGATTTGGAAAAAGCAAACGACAGAATAGACAGGGAGGCTTTGTGGAATGTACTAAGAATATATAGTGTTGGTGGAAGTTTAGTGAGAGGAATTCAGTTTTTATAGTGGTGGCAGGGCTTGTGTAAGAGTGGGTTTGGAGCTGAGTGACAGTGGTTCTGAGACAGGGTTGTGTGATGTTGCCATGGTTTTTAATCTGTATATGGATGGAGTAGTGAGAGAGGTGAAAATGAGAGCATTGGATAGAGGTTTTGCTATGAAAGATCTTGGTGGATGGGAGTGGGAAGTAAACTAATTGTTGTTTGCAGATGATAGTGCATTGGTTGCTGACTCACAGAAGAAGTTACAGAGACTTGTTATGGAGTTTGGTATAGTATGCAAAAGATGTAAATTAAAGGTAAATGTTGGAAAGAGTAAGGTTATGTTGTGTAGTTGAGATGAAATGGCAGCAAAAGAAATTATGCTGAACGGTGAAGTGATGGAGGAGGTAGAATCCTTTAAATACCTTGGTTGTGTGATAAGTAAGAATGGAGGTGCGAATGAGGATGTTTAAAGTAGAGTGAATGCTGGTTTGTCATCAGTTGGTGCTATGAAAAGTGTTTTGTAAGAGAGGAGTTTAGGAGTTGGGATAAAGAAAGTTCTATATGAGAGTATAGTTGTCCTGACTATTTTGTATAGTATTGAGTGTTGGGGACTGAAGGGGAGTAATCGTCAGAAATTGAATGTGATAGAGCTGAAGTGTTTGAGAGGTATGTGTGGTGTAACTAGATTGCATTGAATTAGGAATGAGGACATTCAAGCGAGAATGGGAATAAATAGGAATTTAGATGAGTCGATAAGAGTGTTGAGCTAGTATGGTCATGTAGAAAGAATGAACAATGAAAGGTTGGTGAAACGACTGTATGAATCAAGTGTGAGTGGTGTGCAAGGATGGGGTAGACCTCCTATGGGATGGTTAAATGGGGTGAAGGATGCTTTACAAAAGAGAGGAATCGGTATGGATCGTTCTAAACATGTATACCAAGACAGGGATGCATGGAGAATGATGGTGAACAATTGTTAAATGATGCAGCTTTAGGGTTGATACCTCGGATCAGATAGACCCAGTTATTAGTCTAGCTGGTCCGAGGAGTTTAGACAGCCCTATGATGAGGTGCACAGAAATTTGCATTGCATTGGGTGTACCGCTGACAAATTATGACACCAGCAGTAGGTAGCGCTCTATCTGCTGCTGTAGTCTGGCAGGCTAGGCTTCTGGACCTAGAGGCCAAGGTGTATGTTAGTGAGCGCTTGTTTTGCTGTCTGTTCTGGCTACCCCCAGCTAGGGGAGGGGCCTTGTGTAAATAAAATAAAAAATTATTTAATAATATAATTTATTTAATATTCTTACTTAGTATTATTAATTTTATAATTATTATTTAGATGTGGATCTTTATATTATTTAATATTGGTATATATTATTAGTACATATCATTTCTTATTATATATTATAATTCTTTATTATGATTAATATTAATTATATTATTATTATTATTTAAGATTATTTATCGTAAGTGTTATTATTATCATTATTGCTCTCCACTCAACCTTTTCTTCCCTCACTTTGCGCCAGGAGGAGTGTTTCCACCTGTACAGAGTCTGGTCTTGTAGCTATGGTGCCTTGGTGGACTGCCTGCCATCCTGGGATCACCTTAACCAGGGTATGATAATAGTAGATGATCACCCACCCTACTGGTTAGTGGACCCGCCTATCTCTACTTCTCTTTATTACATACCCTCCTACCCCTTTGCACACTTTCCCTCCTATCCACAGAAGTTCAGGCTGCACAAAGCACTTTTGTCCGCTTATAAGCTTTTGTTGAGTGTTGATGTATACCATGATGTCCCTACCTGCCGCGATGGCCAAAAACCCTCTGGCAAGGGCAAGTATTAGGTACAGGGGGTGCTGGACCATTGACTTTTCGCACCCTCCTCCAATAAGTATACATGTAAGGTGGCAATGCCGCCGGCACCATCCTCTATGGTTAAAGTTCCAGGACAATATTGTCCTAATGCTGGGCCGGGTTGACAAAGTCCATCAATGCTGAAATGGGATTGATTATGATCCTATGGAGGCTTTTCTCTTAACCTCCTCCCTCATAGGGAGGTCATAGTATCTACCTTCCATGAGGCTCCTTATTTCTTTTTTACTCTTGATTATGGAAGGAGGATGAAAATTGAGACAACCATTCGCCTGGTGGAGGGGCTCCCCTTTCGCCACTCTTGGTCCTGCTTTTTCAGGAGCTCCTCCAACCATCTACTGGAGAGGTGGTTTAATCCTCTCCTAGGGCTCCGGGTGGGGTTGGTTCATTCTCACCCCTTTCTGTGGAGTTGACCATGGATGACTCTATCTTTTGATAAATTGCATTTCCCTCCCACCTTCTCATCACAAGGTACTGCCAAGAGAGAAGGCAGATGGCCCCAAATCGACTCACTAGTTTCAACCCCCTTAGATGGGCAATGCAAAGTGGTGCGTGTCGGTCCCTGTGTGCCCCCCCCCCCCTCCTGCAGTCTTGCAAGCATGCACTTTAAAATTATGGGGGGGTCAATGTGACTGCACCTTCTCTTCATAATGTAGGTTAGTTCGCCGGCCAGACTTGACTAGGACGACAGATACCTCGGATGGGATCTGTGGTCCTTTCGGAGAGGATGGCTACATGGAGATACCTACCTTCCCTGAAATACACATGGTCTGGAGCTGAGCTAGCCTCAGACTACAGGATCTCTTTTGGGGCTGTACCTTAGTTTGGTACAAACTGCGAATCAGAGTTCTAGCTAGGCCCACCCCATTGGTGCTCGGCACATCTTTGGTTGTCCGCATTTCAGGAATGACTGATTTCTCTGTCTCTTTCGAGGAGTTTAGGTCGGTAGATGAGGCCGTTGAGTTCTCCGGCAACCGCATCTCCGTGGGCCTAACTACTATTCCTAGGATGTCTGGCCATTTTGCACAAGGTGGGCAACTGACTCTGAGACAGCCCTCAAACATAAGCGTTATGCCTACATGCGCTATAAGCGCCGCCTGAACGATTGCACTGTTGCTGAATTTCGTTGAGCTAGGGCTAGGTTTCCGCCCCATAAGGGCGCCGACGATTTACCATCGTGGCCGCTGTGCTGACGGGACTCAGCACCCAACTTAGCCTCTTCTCCTGCATTCAGACACTTGTGTTTCTACCCTGTTTCCTCGCTTTTCATACAACTTCTCTCACAACTTTCTCTGGTCAGCCTCTAATTTCACAGGGTAAATGCTGACCTCAGCCAACTCTCCCGGATCGGGGCTGAAGGGGGAGGGGACAATTATCCCTCACCCCTGAGCTCCATTTTGAGCTGGTGAGTTTTTTAATAACCTGTTTTATCCCCACCCACAACTTCCTCACCTCCTTTTCCTTTCTATTTTCAAACCCTAACAATTTTACTCCGAGTCCAAGGTGGAGCCACCATGCTGAGTGACTGCCAGGCCACCCGTCAGGTGGGGTGGTCCAAAATAGCGGCAATTGTTTTTTTCAGTCCTGTAATCACCCTTAGCAGAGCGGGCCACTGCGGGGGTGATTAGCATTTGCATCCCTAGAAAAAACGGGGTCGACATGCCTAATGATGAAACCATGTGGCGGCGGATTTGCAACTTCCGAACCAACTATTTCCGCCGCCCTGACAAGGTCCACTCAGTGGTTCAAGGAAAGGGTATTGAGGAGAGAGAGTATTTTCTAAATTTAATTTAGAAACCGTAATTATAGCAAAATAATATAATCAACCAGAAATATAAACAACCCTCAACCTAAACAAAAATACATTATATATATATATATATATATATATATATATATATATATATATATATATATATATATATATATATATATATATATATATATATATATATATATATATATATATATATATATCTATACATACATACACAGTTGGCCTAACAATACTCTGGCCAACCGCTATACGTATATATTTACAAAACGGCCTTACACAAGATCTTGGCCACGCAAACGAATAATAAAACCAAGATATCGCAAAAGACGGGTGCACCCTTATCTAACTAATGGGAGTGAGACGTGTTGGAGAAAGTGGGAGGTGGCTCACTTAGGGGTCCAGGACTTGGCAAAGCCAAGGATTTTAGGTAACTGGGACGCTTGTTCGTCCCAACTGCTGGATCACAGTCGGTTGGGCGCTGCTTCAATTACTCCCTGGAGACTGGAAGATACTATCCAAGGTCCACACCTTAGAAAATCGCCCCCAAAAGGTAGGCGCACTTGCGAGCGTCAGGATTGGCTTCAGCCGCCTCCGAAAGCCAGATGTCGGCGACAATCGGTACCACAGAACTGGAAAAGAGAAGGCACATTCACTCACCTATTCACTGCCACACGCAAACATCTTTACTCCTAACACATTCAACCATATCCACTCTCACACAATCTTCACTCACCTATCTTGCATCTAGGCGGCTCTTCCTCCTTTAGTCACAAACTTCCAACCTATTCTAAATACAAAGCTATTAGCTACGCTGAAAGAATCCGCCTAAAAAGAAAACAGGAGATGAATGGGGGAGCACGATAGAGACCCATCGAGTCATCCCACACAAAGCAAAGACGGTGATCACACGATCCACACACACACATTTTGCAAAAGAAGAAAGAGATTAGACATAAGAACATAAGAACATAAGAAAAGAAGGAGACTGCAAAAGACCATCCATACATAGGGGAGGGGAGGCGGACAACCAAACTAGCACATCCCTCCCAGCTAAATTCGCCTCACCTCACCATGTCTCAATCCCCATCTTCATTCATTCACAATGCTTTCGACATTCACCAGTCATACTCTTTCACTCTGCCTCTCCTCCCTGAGTGTAAGGGGCGCGGCGATTTGCCATCCTGGCTGCCGTGCTGACGGGATTCAGCACCCCGTCCGACCCCAGCTTAGCCTCTTCTCCTTCCTTCAAAACACTTGTTTCCTCGTTTTTCATACAACCTCTCCCACAACTTTCTCTGGTCAGCCTCTAATTTCACAGGGTAGATGCTGACCTTCTCAGCCAACCATCCCGGATCGGGGCTGAGGGGGGAGGGGACAATGTTTCCTAACCCCTGAACTCCAGTCTGAGGTGGTTGGTTTTTAACAACCTGCTTTATCCCGACCCATACCTTCCTCACATCCCTTTTCCTCTCCTCTTCACATTCTATCAATTTTATGCCGTGTTTAAGGTGGAGCCGCCATGCCTATGGATTGCCAGGCTACCAGGCGGGAGGGGTGGTCCCAAGTGGCGGCGTCTGGCTCTGCCGGGCCTGTAAGCACCTCTTGCAGTGCGGGCTACTGCGAGAGGTGATGCGCTATTGCGTCCTACAGAAAATTAAGGGTCGCCATGCCTGATGATGAACAAATAACATATCAACCCTCAACTTCCACTTGCTCATCAACGGAGGTCCCCCTCCCCCTGTGCTTGCGCAGGGGACCTCCATATCTCTCTAACCGGAGAGGAGGCTTACTCCTGAGGTAGACATGGTCCTTGAGGCAACCCAGCCTCAGCCGGTAGGGCCTTCCATGGGGGGGGAATCCGGGATTGGTTCCAAGCACCGAACCCAAATCCGCCCCTTGCAAGGTCCTCCTTAAACGGCTAGGGTTTCCGAGGCAGTACAAGGAGGGAAGGGATCTCCTCCGACCGGTGCCCCCACGACTACCAGGACCTTTTCCATTTCGGAGAAGGACCTGGCTGAGGCCGGTCCATCTGGCCTGGGGGCTCCTTCCGGCGGAGGTGAGATGCGGGTTCATTCCCCGCCCTCCTCTCCAAAAAAGGAAAAGAAAAAGACAAAGAAGACTACGGGCACGGATGGCTCTGCCTCCACTTTGGCAAGCGACCAAGCCAAAATCGGCACATCCGGTCCCTCTGCCTCTCAGGGTGCGGAGCCCCTGACTATGACAAAGACCAAAAATGGACAGGGCGGAGCCTCGATGACATCGGGGCCCCTGATTCAGAGGTTACTTGGCGTTTTCGAGCCCGCTGACTTCAAACGCTTCCTCGTTATTCGCTCCACTAATGGCACCATGTTGGCCAAGGGCAACATGATCCATAAGAGGAGAGGATTAGCTAGTGCAATTGGTAGAGAGCCGAAGGTGACCCGTTTCTCGGACGGGAGCCTTCTGGCGAATGCGGTGAATCCCGCCGAGGCGGCCAAGATAAGTGCTCTTCGGACACTTCATGGCACCCCGGTGAGTGACATCGCACTCTACCATGAACTTTGTGAAAGGAGTAGTTTTTGCGAGGGAACTCATCGACCACTCCATTGAGGACATCACCTTAGAGCTGGCCGACCATGGGGCGGTCAAGGTCGAACGTGTGATGAGAAAACAGGGAGGGGCCTCGAGACCCACCCCTACACTCTTCGTCACATTCGACTATGCCAAGCTCCTTGAGTCGGTGCGTGCCAGTTCGTACCGCTCCCGCAGTAAGGCATTCGTGCCATTGCCGCGGCGGTGCTATTTCTGTCACCGCTTCGGCCATGCTAATCGTTCTTGTAGACGTGCAAAGTCGGGGTCACCCGAAGTTTGTGTAAATTGCTCCAAGGCAGCACACGATAAGTCTAAATCGTGTGTGGCCAAGTGTGTGAATTGCGGAGAGCCGCACCCCGCTTCTTTGAAACAATGTGGTGAATATCTCCTTGAGAAAGAAATCCTGGCCGTTCAGGCCCAGGATTGACTCTTATTCCGCGAGGCTAAGGACTTGGTCCTGGCGCGCCGGGCTCTGCTTGGGACGTCATATGCCTCAATAGTTAGAAAGGCACACTCTGCTCTTGGCCCATCCAGGTCAACGAGCACGGTTGTTTCGTCGCTCATTCGGAGGCCTGCGGGCTCTACTCAACCCGGGCGTTCCCCTGGTAAAGCTGGCGGCAAAAAGGGCTCATACCCAGCCCTAGATAAAACCAGGGCCGCCCCCCTCTCCCCCAGCGTGACCGTTTCCCGTAAAGCGAAACGACTACGCGCCTCCACCGAGTTGTTAGACTCACAGGAGGCAACACCCCTGAAGTTGGTCACTAGGCCATCTTCCGGGGTTCCTAAAGCTGTCCCCCGAAAGGAGGACAGCAACAAAGTAGCTTTGTCTCCTTCGCCCACGCCTAGTGCTGAAGCGAGTAGCTCGGAGATGGTGGTTCCTCGAAAAGAGGGCCGCCCGCTTTCGAAGCCGCAACGCCTGCCTAAGGTTTCGAGACGGGAGGTGGAAAAGACTCTCATGGCGAGCCCAACCTCCCCCAATAAGTCCTCGAAGGCGACAGCGCTTTGTCCAGCCAACAGCCTCCGGGGTTCTGCCTCCGGGAAGCGTACGGTTATTCCCGTGATGGTCTTCTGTTTGAGGTGTGCCCCCGCGTCTCCTCCGAGCTTTGCCTGCAGGGCATATTCCTTCCATGTAATTGCCGTGGACTCCGGGCCAACTGGGGGGAGCTGCGGAGGCTCGTCTCGTCCCTTTCCCCGTTAGCTATCTTTTTGCAGGAGACCATGCTAGGCGCGTGCCCCTTGTCCTCCCCCCGGGGGTATAAGGGTCTTGTGACCCCACCACCACGAGATTGCCGGGCGGGGGAATACGCGGTTTACATTCGGCATGATGTCTCCGTTTTTCTTTTCACTTTAGATACCTCCTTTTCAGGCAGTGTCTGTGCAGCTGCACCTGGATAGGAGGTATACTATCATTTCTGCGTACATTCCACCGTCAGCTGCCTCAGACGCGGGGAACTTCCGCCGCGTCGTGGCACGATTGCCGAGGCCCTTTCTCTTTCTTGAAGATCTGAACCGCAGTCATCCTCTCTTCAATCATATCCTTACGGATCTGATCGAAAAGCTGGAGAGGGGTGTCCTAAACGTGGATGAGTTTACGCCTCACTGTCCGAGAACCGCTTCATTTTCTTGCCTTGACCTATCTTTGTGCTCTTCAGATGCACAGCCTGATTTTGATTGGGTGGTGGTCGATGACATCCATGGTAGTGATCACTTTCCCATTCAATTATCATTTTCAGGGAAACTGCCGCCTGAGAGCCCACCTCGGTGGTGCTTGGCGCGGGCGCGGTGGCCTGCATTTCAGGAAATGACTGAATTCTCTATCTCAGTTGAGGAGTTTAGTTAGGTGGATGAGGCCGTTGAGTTCTGCTCCGACAACCTCATCGCCGCGGGCCTGACTACTATTCCTAGAACGTGTGGCCGTTTTGCACGCAGACCACTCCCATGGTGGTCTCGGGGCATTGGAATCTCCGCATCCCCTGGTTCGCGAAATCCGTGACGCCACGGTTTTGGCGAGCCGGGCAGATGTCGAGATTATCTTCTGCTGGATTCCTGGACATGTAGGAATTGCGGGGAATGAGCGCACCAATGAGGGCGCCAAAGATTCCGCGAGGACTCTGCGACCCGACCAGCGTTTCGCTCTTCCTCACACCGACTACATGGCAGGAATACGGGCAGGTCTTCGTACTGCTGGGCAAAGAAGATGGGAGACGGTCGAAGGGAACTTAAAGTTGCGTACTATTGCGCCGCGACTATTCCCATGGACCTATCCCCCAATGCCGCGACGGCTTCAGGTCGCTTTCTGTCGTCTCCGAATCGGACACACTCGTGTGACGCATCGCTATTTGATGGATCGCTCGCCTGCGTCGTCCACTAGACTGTTCGGCACATTTTTGTCGAATGTCCCATTCTTGGTGATCTTCGCGCACGTTACCTGTCCCAGTACCGGGATGGGCGGGGTCGCTAACGCCTGTCGTTTGTACCCGGTAGCCTCCCCCAGATAGCCCCTTAAAAAAAAAGCCTCTCCTCCTAGTCCCTTGTCCATCTACTGTCTTTGTCATCTATCGTAATGTCTCCTCATGTCTGTCCATGACCTCTTCTCTATGTACTTCATCCACACACACATCTGACATTCCCTGACCAATCTCACTCAAATCCTCAACTAACCTCTCTACTACATCCATCAAACCTTCCCATTCTTTCATAGCATTTATCGATTCTTGTTCCAATTTCGCACTTATTCCATTTATACTCTCTAGCATAGACTCAGACTCATTCAAAGTAAACTTACAAATACTGTACGTTCTATCATATACTCTATCTTGATCTTGCACAAATCCAGAAAACTCTCTCACAGAATTATTCCATCCATTCATCCTTTTCCAACCGTTTACTCTCTCGCTTCCCCCTTCCATGTTCAACTAACACTAACTGCTTTCCCTCTAAGGCACTAGCTATATCATCCACCATTTCACAGTCTTCCATTCTTTCAGACAGATATTTATTCACCGGATGTTCCACCAAATATTGAGGAGGTTCACGCCACTTTCACAACTGACCTTGATGCGCTCTACGTTCATCCAAACTTCCATCCTCTCTTTCACGAACTATCACATAACTTAACCCATTCGACCAAACCTTTCTTACTACAAACGGACCTTCAAACTTCTCTCAACTTATCCACATTCAGTCTACCTTTTGTCTCAATCTCTTTTAGTACTTTATCACCCACAGAAAAACTCTCAAACCTTTCATTCCCTTTTCTCCTCAACTCACGATCCTTCTTACTAAGTCCCATATGTGGCCTAATCATTTGTTCAAAGTTCAGCAAATACTTACATTGTGACATTCCAATCGCCTGTCATGTTATACTCCCAAAGCACTCTTCCCAAACATTCATCCCATTCTTTCCCATCTTTCACCATCAATCGTAACATCTCACTCAAAGTTCTTATCGTTCTTTCAGCCAAACCATTCGCACTAGGCATATACGGCGTCGTTCACACATGATCTATTCCCCATTCACTCAACATCTCCTCAAAAGCACGTCCCATAAACTCAGGTCCATTGTCACTCAACATTCGCACAGGCTTACACATTCAATGAAGATTTATTTGTCACAGGTGCAGCATACGCAAATTTGCTCTTATGATCCACCATCACAATCATCCCTACATACCCTCTTGCAGTCCTCGGAAAAGACACACAATCGATCGCTACCATTTCAAAGGGTTCATTCACACTCAACTTTAATACAGGTGGGGCAACATACACTCTCTGATGCTTTCTCTTCTGGCACACTTCACACGTAGTCGCTATATCCACGCAAATCTTTCTCAAAAAGGGACGAAATATACATCCTTTCATACATTCCCACAATTTATTCTTACCCATATGTCCAAACTTATCATGCACAATCTTCACCATTCCAATCGTGCCACACACGGAAAACACCAGAATATATACATCCTCATGATCTATACATTGCACAAAATACACTAAACCCTTGCACACTACAAACTTTCCAGCAAACCTTCTAAACTCTCTTAATATACAACTCCATTCATTCACAGGAACACTGGTCATCACGCTATCTTTCAATTCATGCACCATCGGACATGACTCTTGCATGCTCTCTAGATCTTCAGCAGACAACAGCTCTTCACTCAAATCGACACCTGCCACTCCTACAAATCCATTTGAGCCTACAAGCTCACTCTGCAACTTCCCAACTGTTACACCATCTTTCACTAAACATTCATTACATACATGCACTTAAATCCTATTCTTACGCAGAAAATCAATCCCAAACAGAAAACAATAAGGTAACTCATTCTCGCTTAGCACAACAAATTCATGCAATATATCATTCAACTTCCCCATGCTTACAGACAAACTCACGTCCTCCCATGCCATAATACGTCCACTTCCGAGTCCACTTATCGAAACTGTCACACCTTTTCTAGAAACATTCCTACTCATATTATCAACATCACGCACAACTTTTGCATTCAGCAAGGAAATTTGTGCACCTGTGTCAATCATTCCACAATAGCTCTTCCCATTCATAGTGTCGTAGAATGACTCCCGACGATACCATATATCACTTTTCGTTGAGGGAACTTCCTTAATTATCTTTAGAGTGCGTTACTGTCTGGCGGCCGATATTATGTATCTTCGATATGCTTAAGAAGTGGAACTGAGCTCAAGGATAATAATATTGCTATCATTAATAAAATAGAGTTTTATTAATAATAACTATCAATAAACACAAGACGGAAAATATTGACATAAACAGAGAATGAAAAGGGTCGTGGGGGCTCGGCTAATCCGAGGATTTAAAGGATTTAAAAAAAAGGTAAAACAAATATCGAGTTAAAGAGATGGGATGGTTCGATAAACCATTTAAAGCACATGATAGAATTGACAAAAGGGTTAAGTACTCAAAGGTGACGTTTGGCTTACGTAACTTTTGCACTAGTGGTGCAGTGGAAGGTGGCGCGAAGGAGTTTCGGTCCGCTGGCGAGTTCCAGCCGAAGGGGGGGGATAAAAGGATCCTGACGTGGCGTCTTGGGAAGGAGAACCGTTTCTCGACGAACGGCTTGAAGAACAATGGCTGTTCTAGGTTGTTCTCTTCTGAACAAAGGGGGGATGAGAACCGTCTCTTGTCTACGGGCTCAAGAACAATGGCTGTTCTAATGTTGTTCTCCTCTGAACAACAGGGGGGGGGGGTGAGAACCGTTTCTTGGCGAAGGGCTCAAAACGAACAATGGCTGTTCTAATGCTGTTCTCCTTTGAACAACAGGGGGGGATGAGAACCGTTTCTTGGCGAAGGGCTCAAAACGAACAATGGCTGTTCTAATGCTGTTCTCCTTTGAACAACAGGGGGGGAAGCCTTGGGGACTTGGCGTCACGAAAGGCTCGAACCTTTGGCACTCAAGGAATATTGTCCTCCTTCTGGACAAGTGATGGTGAATCTCGAGGTCGAGGTCACTTGGCGCACAAAGGGAGAGAGGGTCGTGGTGATGTTTCGCGACGAAAATCTGGATCTCCAATCTAATCTTAGTGGTAAAGTTTCCATATAAATAGCCAGGACATCTCCTTGGCGTGGGGGACAATGGAGTTGAAGCTTGGAGGCAACGCACAGCCGGGCCGGAGAACAATGCCTTATCTGCCCATAAGCCTAACTCAATCTGGCGAGGTCGGCGTATGGGGGCGAACGGGGGGACGATAACCTCCTTGTTTAAACATTGACATCCGGTAGCTGCGATAAGGCTCCAAGCTTCGAATTGAAGATGCACGTGGGCAGCATCGTGGTTTTAAATAATATGGGATAGGAGTTGAAATTAACGCAGCTTCAACTCGTTCTATCACACATAGTCAAGGTAACTTGCACTCTCTTATGGTCCATGTTCATACATTACATTCAACACTTCCGTCTGTTCAACAAACACTTCTGCAGCATCTAAACCTTCATCTTCACTAACAAGAACAATTCCTTCGCAAATGTAATCAATCTCTCTTCTTACATAATTCTTCTTCTCAATCAGCCAATTATAATGCACACCACTCAAACATTGCAGATGCAACTCACACCCATTCACTCGATCTACACCTTTACCACGATACATCACTGGCTTCTCCACACCATAATGCACATATATTCTCACATCAAACAGCTTACTCACAATCGCTAACACTTTCTGAAACATCATCATTCCTGGCATACACATACTTCTCAACTCTTTTCTTAACCTACTTGAATTTTCCATTCCCAATTGCTCTGGTCTTTTACACGCTTCTTCCATAACCACCTTTCGTAATGCATTCACACTTTCTGGCACCTTTTCAAGCAATCCATCTTTCATCAAATTTGTAAACCATACAACACACTTTTGAACATAGAATCACCTCCACCCTTACATTTTCTTCCAACAACTACACCTGCTAGCAAATACTCAGGATTTATGCTTACAGTCTCACTCTTATTCAAACTACATGGCAAATGTGACATCAAATCAGCAATCACATTCCTTTCACCTGGCAAATACTCAACCACAAAATCAAAATCACTCAAATCCTCTATGTTCCTTGCAAGCCTACTATCAACTAACCTAATACGCTGCAAATACACTAGTGGCTGGAGATCTGTTCTCACTACAAACCGTACTCCATACAAAAATGGTCGTAACGACTTGAGACAGAATCTTAACGCAGCCAGCTCTTTTTCAATCGTTGAATATGCACGCTTTGCCATACTAAACGCCTTGGAAACATACGCAATTACTCGCTTTCTTTTAACCCCATTCACAACTTGATCTTGCATCAAACATCCACCCATCGAATGACCACTTGGATCCGTATACACTTCAAGCATTCTTGCATTTGTTCCATATGCTGGGAACGCAAATTCCACATCTGTTGCAACTTCTGCTTTTAACTTGTCAAACGCTGCATTCATAGAGTCATTCCACTTAATCACAGTACTCTTCTTTTTCCCAGTCCATACACTCAACGGTTTCATTACACCTGAACAATCTTTCATAAACTTTCTTCCAAACTCGACTAAACCAAGAAATCGACGCAACTCTCTCACTGTGGTAGGCTTAGGGAAATTCCTAACCTTTCCCACGAACTTCTCCGATTTACGCAATCCAACCGCACTCACCTTATGTCCTAAAAACTCAACTTCACTTTCACTCCAACCTCTTCCAACTTTCTCAAAACATCATTCACCAAGGTCATATGTTCTTCCATGTTCTCACTCATCACCAAAATATCATCCAAAAATACTCATACATTCTTACACGGAAAACCACTCAACTCTACATTGATAGCACGCTGAAAAGCAGCTGGGGCATTTGCCAACCTAAAGCTCAGGTTTCTAAACTCATAATGGCGCTTTGAGGTGGAGAACGCCGTAATAGACCTACTCTCTCCAGCCACAGGCATCTGGTAGTATCCAGGTACCAGATCCATCTTAGAAAACACTTTCATTCCATACATACTGTACACACATTCAGACACAACACTCATAGGAAACTTGTCTTTCAATGTTCGTTCATTCACTCTTCTATTGTCAATACACAGTCGCAAACGTCCATCTGACTTTCGAACAGGTACAATCGGACTATTCCAGGCACTCACACTTGGCTCAATCACACCAATTCTCTCTAATACCTCACACTGTTCCTCAATCTCTTGAACCACGGGGGCAGGGAAATGACGAGGCCTTTGATAAATTAGCATATCGTCGCTCAAAATTATTTTGAAATCAGGCAAGCGAGCGCTGCCAAAGTCCTCATCCCCTTGACTCAAAGCATCTCTCCTATTCCACAACATCCTGTAAACTTTTTGCTTTTCACGTTCACTCAACTTTTCTTCCAATTTCACTTGCTCAATCAAATCTTCCTACTTCCAAACATTCGACGTTACACTCACGGAAAACACATTTGCGTTCGCCACATGCATATCATTCTCCATATTCACCACTGTATTTAACACACCCAATACATCTCCCACTTGCACTCCTCTAAGACTCTTCCTTCGCAGATCAGGCCAAACTTGTATGCAGACACGCAGATCTTTCATATCAATTATACCATCAAACACATGCACCACTCGCCTCAATCGATAGTTCGCAGCACTACCATCCGAGACATAAATATTTCTCTCATTCTCACTTATCTCAACATCAGAATTCCATCCAATCCTCACACTCAATGTTTCATGCTACTTGACAGGCACACTCTCAATCGCATATACCTCCAGACCTTTCATGATGTTCACTCTCACACTCCCATCTGGATTCACATACCATTGACACTTCATACTTCCATTCTTCTTACATTCAATCATCTCTAAATCAGGATGAATCACGATACCATTCGCTTTCAAAAACTTATAACCTAATAGCATATCATACTTCTTGTTTGCACCTTCTACTACACAAAATTCATCTTCATTCATCCCGACACCTGCAATCAAAACACTCTCAATAAACCTTGCAACAATTGGCACATCCTGTTCACCTAATCTAGTCAAATGATATACATGATCCTTAACTTTACTTACTTTCATTCCTACAAATGCTTCATAGTACACCACATTCACCTTACATCCTGTATCAATCAATGCACTAACTTATCGTTCTCCACCCTTGATTTTAACACATACACCTATTCACTTTCTGACCCCAATTCACTCCACGATTTGACAATCCTTCTCTCACATTCATCACTTGCACTCTAGAGAATTCCCCAGAAGGAACCCTCTCACTCCTTAGTTTTCCTGAGTCGTATCCTCTCGATTACTCGCATCATTCCCATCTATTCTTTCGTCCATGCGTCTTTCACCACCTTTACACAACCTTGTTGCATGACCTACCATTCCACATTTACCACAAGTAGCTCTTGGACTAGCACACATCCTGGAACAATGCCCTATCTGCCCACAATTACCAAACACTCCAGGTCCACTCATATTCACTCGACCACCTTCCCTGCAATCTCGTACCACGTGGCCCATTCTTCCGCATCCATAAGACGCTCTTTTCCTCGCACGACTACAATATTTTATCATATGCCCCATTTGCCCACAGCCAAAGCAACTTCCTTGTGACCAGCGACAGTCAGCCCTCATATGCCCAACTTTCTTGCACCTCAGACACCTAGGCTCATTTAGTCTAGATCTACTGTCATTCCTACCATTCGGGCGACCACTATTCCGACCATTCTGAACCCTACTCCAACCATTCCGACTCTCACTCCTACTTTTACTCCCTCTCGGTTCGCGGCCAACATACTTATTCTGCTGTTTATTTTGCCCGTAATAATTCTCTAAAAATCTTGTCATCACATCGATCGGGTTCTCTATCAGCGCATCCCGATAGCACCGGAACTGGGGCAACTTACTGATACTTGAGTTGCGCACAGTGTGAATCAAGGCCTCCTCCCTTCCATAATCCTCAAGTTCACGGTCCTCTAACATCTCCAGTACATC